>JBAFWW010024920.1:0-11872 GCA_036873685.1 Agapornis canus
CTCTTCTCTTCTCTTCTCTTCTCTTCTCTTCTCTTCTCTTCTCTTCTCTTCTCTCAGAGAGGAGTTAATGTAATTTTCTCTTTTCATTACTCAGTGGTCACTTTGTGAATGCTTCCTGGCCCTTTTACACTGATCAGCTCCCATTTTATGATAGGCATTGAATATCCTTCCCCTCTCTCTTGCTTGCGGTAAAGCTGTGTTTGCTTCTAGTCACAACAGTGTTTTTCCCACTCATACTGATCAATTACCAGCTTGGTCCCACTTCCAGTAGAAATCGCTGAAAAGATCGAACCAGAGGTCTACCAAACACTGAGCCTGTCACTAAAAGCAGCCAGTAACAGATATTAAGGCAATGATTGACAAATACATGGGAAGTACTGAGTGTACTTCCTTGCTCTCTCTCTCAGTCTCCAGTTAAGGGACTTCAGCATTTTGATCATGTCCCTTAATGCATCTGCAGATGTGGAAGTCTACATCTGGGCTAGCTACTGTCTTCCCATTCAAGGTAAAGAAGGATATACCATGAGTGTGTTTGGACTGCTTTTTTATACTTCAGGATGAGCTGAATGGTGCCTTGGAACTGTGCATTTCTCCTCATTGCCTAGCAGGAGAGCGTAGGTGAATAGTCCAGAGGTAGGTGTGTAAAACTGAAATGAACCCTAAACTCACGTGTGGTTGTATCACTCCCACCTCTACATTTTGGTTTCATTACTGGCCCTTGTTAATTAAATGCCCTTTCTGAGGTAGTCTGCAAAGTCACTACCTTTCACTTATTCAAATAACCCTAAAGAACCGTTTCTTTTATGATGCCTATAAGAAATCAGCCAAGTAGTCTGCTGTTCTTTTTCCCTTACTCATCACAAGAGTGAACTACTCAGCTAAGTAGGAGAAAGGTTTGAGTGATGAAAGAAAAGTAGGATAAAACCATGTTGAAAATGAAGATGGCAGAAACTAGCAAGATGAACTGTGGAGGGGGAATCGGGAAATGAACTGTATTGAACATCAACAGAAACAAACATGTTGCTAATAAAGAAGCATCTTCATGGCTGTACTGTTCACACTATTTCTGTGCCATTTCCCTGAAAAAGTAGATGTGATATCAGGCGCTCCAAGCTGACTGGATCTCCTTGTTGTGTTGCATATTTTACATGCTGTTTAGTATTGATGAATTTAATACTTCCACTCAGATTTTCATGATTGCTTTATTGAAATTCAGTTAGCAGTGTTTGATTCCAAAGATGAAAGTTCACATTTTCAGGAGAGTTTTTCCTTTAACTGCTCTCTGTTTTCTGTTTAATATTGAAGGTTACAACGATTAGCAAAAGACCTTGTAAAGCACCTCCAAATGCAGGACAGCTGTTTGCTGGGGAACAACAAGGTTCCTGCTCTGGACAGGACTTTGGGAGAGATCTCTCGTATTCTGGAAAAACAGGTATTGTAATTATTACTATATAACTTATGACTAACCTGAACTGTGTTGCCTTCAAATGTCACTGGTTTGGATTTGGGAATGTGTTGGGATATGTTGATAAATACATGACCTTGGTGTAACAAGCGCTGTCTGCTATTACACTTTTCTGTGGTGACTGAAGCAGTGGCTACTTCTGTTTAGACATCAGATTTTATATAGGCAGTCCTGCAGAAGTGCTGAAAACATGCTTGAATGATGCTGGATTATCTGGATAATGATTTCATTAGGGAAGTAGTGGAACCCATTATTATCATTAGGGTTGTTTTTAACCTGAGCCTTTTCAGTCATCCAATTTATAGTGCATACCCACAAACAGCTTTTACAAGGGACCCACACAATTAGCAGAGCACAGAGGGAAGAATTGAAGCAGCTTTGCTGTCACAGCCAGTGTATTGTGGTGTTATGGCTGAGCCTTGAAGGAGCACAGATCTGTTGAGTTTTCCCTGAGTACAACTAAGCTGGTAGGTCTGTAGGATGAAGTTGCTATGTGCGTATGTGTGGGATATTTCTATGTTTCAAAGTGCTGTGTTTGTACAGCGTGTCTTGGTTCGTGGTAAATATTGGGGATTTTTTAATTGATAGCATAGCATTTGCATCTTTTCTACTGTTTCGTCATGGTCAGTATGCTGCCGGAGTGCTTTGTGTCTTGTAATGGGGTTTTGTGCTCCATTAGGTTGAGTTTTCAAATGGAACATTATGTTTCTTTCTCTCTTTAACCATTAGAAAATACTTCTCTTTTGTATCTGTAATCATGAAAATGAGTTCTCAAGAGAAACCAAATTAATGAAATCTGAGGAGAGGGTTGCATCATTGTGGTTCGGAGTTGGTCTCTGTGAAGATGAGTGCTCTGCTTGATGCTCTCCACAGCTCGGTCTATATGGAACATAATTGCTAATAGCATGTGCTTTCAAATACTGAACGCTGCCTCAGATGCATATTCAGATATGTATGCTGTTAGAAACTTTTAGCTGCTGATCAAGCTTAATAGTGTTTTTAAAAGGGTGATATTTTCAGATCTTTGCAGTGTGTTTGTTAATTATTGAAAAATTCATGATTTATTTCAAAATGCAGAAATAATGTTGTTGGATGAAGCCTAGAAAAAGGTACGTTTATTTTGAAAGTTATCTGACTTATTATTGGAAACTGGTTTGGGAAGTGGTGTTACATCCACATATACATCTCAGCTGTAGATATTTTCTGACATTTTCTTTTTAAATGAGCCATGAATTGCAGCTAAATGTTAATCACTGATTGTTCATGCCATTTTACTGCTTGTGGAGTCTGCAGTGGGGAATGAGAAGATAAATTTGATAGTATTAAATAGTCATGCCTTAGTTTGTTGTTGATTTGGAGTTTTACCCCCGAAACATTGCTCAGCCAGTAGTGAAGTAGTGAGTGTCCTAATCAATAAGGTCGGAAAAGATTGATTTCAATAGCTGTCACTGTGTTTACAGCACAGATCATACATAGTCATTTATAGAAGTGGATAGTAATTCTCTTGTTAACTTGGGAGTCAGGAAATCAGCAGACACATCTTACATGTCAATGGGCGGTGAAAAGAATCTTGATGGTGTCAGTCATCGACTGGGAGGAGGAGACTGACACTGTTAATTGAATTTCCCTGGAGAGCATAAAAATATACCATAATGTGGAGGGAGGAATGAGGGAGTGGGAACCACACAAGCTGTCAGTGTGTGTGAGCTGATAACATTGATTTACCCTTGCTAATGGCCTGGGTTGAATAGAGAATTGCCCTGAGGGAGGACAGAGTTCACTACAATAGATCCTTGCCACTTACTAGAAATTCTTCAGGCTCAGGAGAAGTCGGGCAAAAGTATTAGAAAATAAAATAGATCCAAACCTCTTCTTTTTTCAGTCATAGTGTGAAACACTGCGTTTTTCTTTTGTTAGTAGCTTACACTGGCAGAAAAATGTATTTATACAGTCTCACCAGGAAATAAAGACTTGTTTCACAATCAGTGAAATAAAGTGCTGAGCTGCTGTTGATCACAGTAAGGAAAATAAATACCATTAAATTTCCTGACAAGAAGGAAGGGTTATTTAGCTCATTAGAAGTTCCATGACACTGCTAAAACAACATTAAAGAATGGGGGTGTATTATTTGTGCAGATTTCAATCATAGAAAAGCCACATAGGAAAGATGGGCAGCCCTGTCTCACTAGCCTTTAGATAGAATAAAACAGATAGAATCCAGTCAGACTGAGGATTCCTGTTTGGAAGTAATCTGTTGTGTTTCATGGTAATGAACAAGGCTTTTTCTCACTTTTCAACTTCTTCTATAATGTGAGAATGTTCTGGGATGAGGTATGCTTGATTTCTGTGGTCAGACTTGCTTTTGTTTGGCAGGACTTCCTGCTCTGCTGGACATAAGTGGTCTACACTTGGGGCTAAGTCATTTCACCAGTATAGCAAGAAAAGTTTGTTTAAACGAAAAGGGTTTTATAAATCTTTTAGATACTTGAATTTGAGAGATCTGTCTCTCAGGCAGGGATAGCTCTTAAGCACTGTACTTTTTGAAGTCCTGTCTGTTCACTGTAGCACCTGACCTGCTTCTCATGAACACAAAATTCGTAGGCTGCTGCTGGTTCCCATGCAACCAAAAATCTACGACTTTCACTTTAAATCTGATGCATGATTTGAATGCTAATAAATGAAAGAGGAGTTGCTCTGCTTTCCTTCAAGTGGTTGCTAGATCTCCAGACACTTCTTGATCTGTAATTGTTGGCTTACATTGGATGAAGCTCTACAAGCACTAGAGGTATTGAACCCTCTGCCAGAAAGGCATTTGCAAGTAAGCAAGCCGAAGTGCAGGTTTTGAGGATCAGAGATGGAGCATGGCCATGAACTGCATGCAGCCTGTGGTTCATGTGCATTTTAATTAAATAAACATTAAGGAAACTACAGAGTCATAAATCACAATGTCATTCCAGTTTTAAAGAGATTTGTGCCCCTCAGATCTTGTGTCCTTGCTTTCACTAGTAACATCAAGCAGGAGGCTCAGATCCTGATGGTGTGCCGTCCTCAAGGTGTGTACCTACAACATGGACTTCTCCAGTGCTTGTTTGGGTGGGCTCTTGACTGCTCTGGAAGGCAGTCCTTGGGTTTTGTGCAGTCTCTTATCCTGTCTGGCAGAAGTCCTAGCAAGAAGATACAGTCACTTTCACCTCTGCTTTGTTTAAAAGTATATCAAAACCTCAAATACACATGGAGACACAACAGCAAAATGCATGCAGATGTTACCAGAAAGGCCTGGCCTGGTGTTGGCAGACAGTCATGTGGGACTCTTCAGGCTCTTAATAAGATTGATAACACTCAGTTTAAGAGCTCCCATGAATGGGCCTTTGATGCTAAAAGAACAACTCATGTATCCTCTTAAAGAAGGCAGTGCTGATGTTTGAAACTGCATGGTTAAAGCAGTTTTTCTGCCTCAGTTTTTTGGTTTTGTACATGTTCATTCTTTGATGGACCAATTGTACACATCCATCACTGACGGCAGCAGTGTGTTTCAGCTGTGCAAGGATTAACTGCTCAAGTTTGACTGAAGCACTCATACAGAAATATCCTGTGATAGAAAACACTTCCAGAAACCAGTATATTCAAAGCTGTCCATCCTATTAGCATGACTACAGGTACAGTTTTAAGTTGCTTATGCTTATATTATTTCTTTCCCTCAGTGAAGAGTCACTAATTAAAATCCTGAAATAGTTTTCTACTGCATAGACGTTAGACATCACACCGGCTGAAGTCCCTACATTTCTAAGTCTGTGAGACATTTCTTGAGTCAGAGGTTACTGCCTCTCAGGTGGTCATGCTTAGACTTGCTGATGGAACATCACTTCCCTAAAGTTCTTCCCAAAAGTTATTTATAGAGGGTTTTTCATGAGGATCCAGGTTTTAAAAGCCTTTTTCCAATGTGATTTGACAGGAGAACTTACGGATGCACCCCTGAAGAGAGGGCTGCAGCCATAGGGAAAGGTTTTGTAAATGTCCAGCCTAAGCAAACCTTACAGCTTAAACTCCATGTCCCATCATTAGGAACAGAGCCCTAACAAACAAGATTCCACTGGTTCTGGTGTTCATAAAACATGCTATAGTTTTGTACAGTTTTGAGGGTATCTGTGCCTTTAATCTCCTTTACACTCCCTAGGTGCTGTGAAAGTCTTAGCAAATAATAGCGAGCCCAGATTCAAATTGTCAAAGTGTAAAATGGATCCAGAAGAGCAGGAGGCTTTTATTAATTGGCCCATGGTGCTTGTAGTAACTTACTAGATCTCTTCATACAAATCTAAAAGTAGCTGCTTTTCAGTAGGGTAGGTTTCAAGAGAATTAATTTTATTAGTAATTCAAGAGGAGCCTTACTTGAAACAGATTTCAGGGGGCAAAAATGTACTTCCTTAGAGAAAGTGTGGTTTGTAGCTGAAAAATGGGTGAACCTGAGCTATAGACAGCAATGTTATATACTTCCTTTTAAACAATCTCACTGCTCTCTTGGTGACCGTTAATGGTTTGCTTTGTATTAGGTGATGGTTTTGGTTTTGTGATTTTCAGATAGATTTTTCTGCCTCCTGTTTCAGCAGCCCTGATGTCAGTTATTTACATTGCAGTAGAATGTTTGTCCTAGCTTTCAAATACATGGGGACTGCAGAGCAACAGTGTTTATCCCATTCTGTAGACTGTCAGAGATGGCTGGCTTTAACAACACAGGCAGGCCTGCTATTTGTATTTTATTCTTTAAACTGTCAGGCCCATTGGGTATAGTGACCATAGCCAGTGTGAAGATTAATAAGCCAGTTTTGAAAGGCACACTGAGTTGCCTGGCTAGCCCCTCCTGATAATCTTCCTGACCCTCCAATAATGCAAACTCTGAATCATCAAAAGCCAAAAGCAGTAAAATTACAAACTCTTAAAGAACTAAGATATGAAACAAAAGCAATGTTAAATGGAGTGTGAGTGAGCTTTTGTACTGTTCATGATAAATTTCTTCAATAGTCTCTGCAGAGATTTAAAATTGCCTGCTGTATGTATAAAAAATATGTATATGGGATATATATGCAGATGGAATACAGTCTTGAAGCAAATACTCTATGCTGCAAATACTCAGTGCTGTTACTTCCTTAAGAGTACAGAGAGAGGTGTGAGTCCCAAACTCTTACACTTCTTAATTTTGGTGCTGCCAGACTTTGGGAAGCTGGGTAGCTGCATGTTCCTCAGTGTAGCACGATAGTGGAGCCATCAGAGAGAACTGAAAGACACTGAACTTTCCAGAATTACAGAATCCTGGGCCTACTGAAAGGCAGTAATGTATCTTCAAGCTTTCCTTGCCTTGCTGTTGATTATATTTGAAGTGGATGTGGCATTATTGCTGCGCAGTCGTTGCTTTGAATATGTATTAGACAAAATACTGTCATTTGATATCAGACTTTTGAAGGAAGTTTGAATTCATAAGCTAAGCAAGAGTGACATAAATAGGTGACGTATTTTTATGCTAGATTATGTCACTGGAAAAATCAGAGTGGCTTTAAAGTGCAGAGGCCACAGATTGAGGTTTGTGGGTTTGTTTCATAAATGAAGAAAACTGTCAAATGTGAATTAGAAGCAGCAAATTGTAAACCTAAAATTTGGCTGAAAACAACTGATCCAAGCTTAGCTTAGTTCTGTTAATCAGGTGTGCTCTTTAGAGGCAGGGATGGCCAGTATCTGAAGGAAGCAGGAGTGCTGGCAGGTGGAGCAGTGAGTCAGTAATCTTTTCAAAATGAAGACTAGTCTTTGGAGCATGGAAGGGACAACTGAGAATAAGACAGTGGCAAAAATCTCTGGTCCTAAATGAGACCTGTGATGATTTCCTCCCCATCCCAAATCATCTTGGTTGGCTTTTATATAGGAAAAGGAAGAAATGGAGAGGGGAAGACAGCAATAGATGAGCTGGGAATGGAATAGGTTCCTCATTTCAGTAGCAGAGCATTTCTGTAGGCAAGCTACAGTCCCTAGTCAATGTTAGGTGTCAAAGATAACTACTCCTCTAGAAGAAACACAGCATAACGCCTGATAATGCGTTCATTGAGAACTGGAGAAACCACAGGAGGTTTCAGCTTATTTGCCGCCCTCTCACTACTTCAGAAAAAGCATCATAATAGGGCATTAAATATCAAAAAAGGAGGAAATTACTGGTTTAGTGATTTTACCTAAGTCATGGACTAGTCGCTTTAACCAAATTATAGCTGCATTGTCTGTATTCTATGATGTCACTTGCATACACACACACAGATACGTTATCTAACGCACACAACCAATCGCTCTGTATAGCCTCACAACTGGTTCATTTCTCAGTCTAATTGAGGCTTTAAAAAGTTAATTAATATTTCTGTTTAAGCATTATTGTAGTAATGAAAAGCATGGTCGAGGTGCCAAAACTTTATAGGCTTGTTTGTGATCAGGAGGTGTCTGTGTTTTGCTGGACAGTGATTTCTGTGGTGCAGCCCACTTCTGCTTTCTTGTTTACTCAGTATCTCCCATTCCCCCACTAGAGGACACTACTGCAGAAACAGCAGCCTGTCCTTTCCTTCCATAGAGCTAATCGATCTGTTTAGAAGTAACATTTAGTTTTTGGAAGAAAGATGCTTCCATAAGATTTTAATTTGGTTAATACTGATCTGACTTCTGAGGCAATGCAGATTCATGGCTCTTGATGAAGGCCCCTGGGCTCCACATCACTCCTGTGCCCTTTCCACCTCCACCCTCGCAACACCCTGTGGAGTCCTTGCTGCTGTCAAGCTGTAACCTACTGCCTTTCCCTTATATCTGATATGTGCCTTTTGGCTCTTAGCCAGGGGAGGATTTTGATAGATAGCGTACAGGTTTACATTCAAAAGCTGCCTTTTATATTGGGCATTGGGCAGTTTATGGCCAAAGTGTCTAAAAAATAAACATGTGCTCACTATCTTAACTGTCCTTTCATCTTTGTGGGTTTTGTTCTTTAGGAAAGTAATCACTAGTTTTAAATTTTATAGATTTCCAGAAGTTCTGACTTTCAGGTTCATTTCAGCTAAATATACAATGTATTTTTATAGAAAGAGTGGATTAGTTTTTCAACTTCGGATACTCCTGCAGTAGCCAGTTCCAGAGCTACAATGATGAGAAGGAGGATGAGGAACGGTGAAAGTCTGGAGTATGGGGTATTGTACTGTATCTACCATCTTGATTTCATATGGCCCAAGCTGCTACTATTAGTAGAAACATCAGACAATCTGATCAACTACAGGAGCAGATCTGACACTAGCACAGTGGCTGTGAGTTCAAAGGACAGGCTGGGGGCAAACACAGGAGGAGCTCTTTGGACAACATTTCCTACCCAAACAGCCTTTCCCTGTCACTGCCAGGAAGAAGGCAGTAGGTCACATGGGTGTTATGTGTTGTATGGTGGATGGGGCAGGTTTATACCATCAATAATTCGTTAGCCCTGAGTTTCTATAATCTCTGGATTAACCTTTTTCTCAAACTGAGTATATAAATAGGAAGATGTTAGTAGAGGTCAGCCACAGAATATTTTTTAACTTGTTTGCTGGAAATGGTATTAAAAGGCAAGTTCAGTTCAGAGATAAGCTCTGCAGTGTGCTTATTGCAAGATTACTCAGAGGTTAATGTACTGTACACAGTGGGGGTAGTTGATATCTGGTTCTCTGGGATGTGGTTAAATGTTGTTAGCTTCCAGTGCCCTTAGGCTCTGCTGCCTGTGGCCTTTTACTGTCAGAGCTGGCTTTTTTTATTTCTACATCAGTTTAGAACTAATACATCACATCAGAATGTATATAATGGAGGTGTGTATATATATATACATTTATATGTATATATACACACTCCAAGTATGCAAAGTTTCTTCACTAAGCATTTACAAGACGAGATATATTTTAATACCATTAAAGTACAGGCACTGATTTCTCGCTGATGAGGAAATGCCCTATGCAGGTGCATTTCTGCTGATGAGCAGGTACCAGGGTAGAGATCATGATAAAGTAATGATTATTGCAGTTTATGAAGAAGTCTTTATCTCATTTAGGCCTCTGCTATATCTATTCAAATATTTTGTTGAAAGTATTTTAACATGTGACGTCTGATTTGAGCCATCACTTTGACTTGAGAATGTATCACCTGGGGGTCTGTGTTGTCTGTTCTCACATTTGCAGTCCTTCACAGCCCTACATTATTCCTCAGCCCTGCAGTCTTTTGTTGCAGTCCTGTAGATGGGATGATCCAAGAGGTGACAAGATCCAAGAGCATACCCAAGGCAATCGGTATGAAAGCTGGGGTTAGAATTCACATGCTCTTGACTGCATTACAGGTCTTTAAACAACCATCAGTCTCTCTGTATGTCTCCTCCCACATAATTTTAATAGCTTTAGGTTTGCTTTCCTACACTGGTTTTCATACTTGAGGTTCAGCTGAAATCAGTGCTGCTTTCAGTAGTGAAATGACAGCCACAGGGGTGTAAGATTCAGTGTTGGAAGAGATCTGTAACTAACTTTCTTACTTACTGGACAGTTTCTTGTCCAACAAACTACTGAGAGAGAACAGAACAAGATCATATAGTTGTGCTTTTTATATACTTGTTTGGGAACTTTTGTTCGTGAGATTATACAGAAGAAGTCTAGATGGCCTTAGCTAATGGAGCCGTCCATCTATGTAGGATCTAGGAGCAGTTATTCCCAGTGTTAGAGACAAAAACCTTTATCCTTGCTTTCCTGCTATAATTGATGCACTTACTAGATGCCCTGCTATTTATAAATAGAACAAACATGTATCTTTAATAAGCACGAATGCTGTCTTTTGCAATATCTACAGTGCTGTCTTTTGCAATATCTACAAGGACAGTTCTTAATTTTCCAAGCAGTTTTGTCTGTTTCCTGTTACACTGCTTAGGATGAGTGACAGCAGCTAAACAGGTATCATGGAATTCAATAGTTTGCCTTTACCTGTCTTTTCTTTACAGCTTTCACTGACTCTTGAAACATCCCAAACAGGACTATGAGGGTCCTGTCCTTGTCACAGAAGTGTTGAGTACCTCTCTGTGATTTTACTGTTGAACTGAAAAGACTCTGCAGAACTTAATCTTGTCAATTGGTTCATCTTGTTCAATATTGCAGTGATACAGTAAGGAGCCCTATCCAGTATAGCTTACCTTAAAATATGGGCAGAATTTTGGAAACAGAAGAATGAATAAAGTGTATGGTGTGCATAGCAGAACCAAAGTTTAGGAGCACAGGACATGTAGTGTTTGCAGGACAGGCTTAAGAATCAATTTCTTGGGAGTGGTATTGTCCCTGGGCCTGGGACAATTTGAAGTTGCTTGTCAGTAATGTACTTTCAGAGAGTACAATAATAAATACCTCTTCTTTTTTATTTTCTGTTTAATTAAAAAATAAAGTAAGCCTCATTGTTATTGTTGCATTTGAAGCACAAATCTGTTTCACCCTTTCATTCTTTTTCACCCTTTCTTTTTGTTGTACTTAGGTATTTGTCTCCCTTTCTATTAAATATAACACATGGCTTAGAGCCTTTACAACTTAAAGGCTTTAGTACTTGCACGGAAATGTGCAAGTACTAAACATCATGCAGGGAGTGAAACAGCTTCTGCAAGATAAGGCCCCTTTACCTACCTGCTGTCTCGAGTGCTAGGTAATAACCATCCTCTCCTGCATGAAGCCATGGAGATGAATCTGTACAGAGTATAAACAGAGAAACCAGAGGAGCTGCCTCATCTTGAAGGCTTGGATATCAGCTCTAAGGCTTCAGAGTCTGCACTTTGCTTTGCAGGATAAGGTAGAAGGAGCATATCTCAAGGCCTCCTTTCTGTAGCCTTGCATAGCATTACCTGAAGAGCTTGGGTCTTTAACATGTAAGCAAATGCATGAGGGAGGAGTTGGTACAAACACGATAGATACGTCCATAACAGGAATGAATACCTCCCCCCAGTGGTATGCAAATGCTTCTAAGCCAGTTCCAACCCATGTTTTAATTCTGAACTAGCTTCCCATTGAGGTTCAGTGCTTGAAATTCTATTGTGGGTAAAGTCACTCATGTTTGAAAACCCATTTGAGATTTTCACGTGGATTGGGCTGTTGTTGTAATACTGATTTCACTAGGGAGAAGTATTGCGGGGAACAAAAGTGCCTATTTTAATAGAAGCTATTATTTTGGTATACTCTGCAGTGATCTGCACTGTATAAAGTTTTATGTCTGGAGGACTAATCAAAGAGTGTAGGTCTTCTACCATCACAAATGTATCTATGGTTTGTATGTGCATGAAGAAATACTTGTGTATTTAACGGGGGGGGGGGGGGGGGGAAGGACAAACGGGGTGCACAGCAGTAGCTAGCGCTGTTGTGT
>JBAFWW010024923.1:0-23367 GCA_036873685.1 Agapornis canus
CTAGATGATCTTAAGGTCCTTTCCAACCCTAACTATTCTATGATTCTGTGACTTGAACACTGACAGGAGAATGAAAATGATGCTTTAAAAATGCTTTTAGTTTTAATGATGTTGCTAGATAGAACAATATGTGAATGCATTGCTTTTAACTGAAAAAGAAAATAGATAATCGTAGAATTGTATTTGAACTATCTGAATGAAAGTATTTTGACTCAGAATCAGAGATTCAATATGTCTTCTGAATAACATAATAATGCATAATGTATGCAGTAACAATATAATAGAAATAGTAGTGATAACTTAGTGGAAAAGAGTGTGATGAAGAAATGTCCTTTTGACAGGCAGGTTTAAATCAATATAGAGAGTAATATTTCAGGTTCCTTTTCCACTTTTCATTTCTATATGAAACCATGAATGACAGGAAGTGAGGTTAGGTAAGTCGTGAGACTTGACTTGAGAGTCATTTCTTTCCTTATTTTCATCACAAGCTCTTTTATTTAATGTTCATGTTAAAATAAGAGGCAATGCATGTCACAGTGGGTCAAAACTAGTTGTTGAAGACCTCCAGAGATTTCCTAGATTAAAATAATTTTCCACTGTGTACTACAGTGGTTGTTCCTGTTTGTTTTTATTTTTGTTTTCAATGAAAGTGTTCTTGACTTGAATGCGTTTGAGAGACAAAATAAAGCAGAAGGCCTGGGGATGGTTACTGAAGAAGGAACTCGTAAGTAGTATGAAATTGATTCCAGTAGTGCTTCAAACATTATTTGTGCTTCCCTCTTTAACTAGAACTGTTATTTACTGTGGCTTGAGTTTTCTGTTGACAAACAAGTAATTCTAGGCTTTGAGTTCTGAGTATGATTTATATTTACAATATCTTTAGCAATAATTTTTAAGAAAAGCATTGTAACTTCCAATATTCTTATCTTGTATTCTTGTTATTTTTCTTTGATCCACAGTCATCGTTCGTGAGCGTGGTATGTTTGGGTTTACAGTTTTTGATACTATTGTTGCAAAACTGTGTTGCAAATACAGAGAAGTATTTCATTGCATCTTCCAGATATATTTAGGTTTAGCTTTATGGTCTGCAGCAGGCTATGTGCTGAGCTTGGATAAACAGTTTGATGCTTATTTAATAAATGTCATTCATATTTAAGGCATGATTTTAGTTATGACTAACAATTTATTTATCAGATATATATCCTGTTGTGCTTTTTAAAATTATTCTTTAATTTTTTTAACCATGGATGCATTGGAGTGCTAAATATTTTGGCTTTGCTTTTTCTGTCTCAGTTTTTCTTTTCATTATTATCAGTTTGTTTCTTTTGAATTGCTTTATGCTTTTATGATAGTCTTTTACTAGAATTCCAGTAGTAAAGGTTGCTGTAAGATTGTGTTCTGCATATTTAATCATAACAGTTGTCAGATAATCATTGTATTTATATATGTTAAAGGTGAAAAAGTGTTGCAGCATCATGAATTTACCCGAGATCTATTTAGATTTTTACAACTCCTCTGTGAAGGACATAACAATGGTAAGTGAACTGAATCAATTTTGGGATTAGTCTCTATTCTTAAACTAAGTTGAACAGAATTGAATAGATTCTAATGGCTTATTCCTTCTAACTCATTTAGTGTTCTTAGTGGAAATTGATATGCCAAGAATTCCAATTGTGGAGTCCATTTTGAGTTTTTAAGTCTTAACATAATTTCAGGGTTTATGCCAATTATTAATAGTAAAGTTTTTTGCAAGTCATGTGGGTAACAATTCTTCAGTTACATTTAATTTATGATCTACTATAGTTCAGTTTCCACCACATAAACATCTGTACTTACTTAAAAACAATGCATTCTGCATGTCTCCATAAGAACATGAAAACAACCTTGTATTTGTTAATTCCTATATATACTAACCAATCACAAACCACTTCTTATTTCAGATTTTCAAAATTATCTACGTACTCAGATGGGCAACACCACAACAGTGAATATTATCATTAGTACAGTTGATTATCTCTTGCGTCTTCAGGTGAGGCAAAAACCACAGAAAAATGGAATACAACATATTTGCCTTTTCTTTGTTTTTCTAAAATCACATTTTACTGGAATCAAATGTGAAAATCCTCTCTTCAGGGATATCTAAAATGAAGAATTCTGATTTAATTTATTTCATCTCTTCTTTCCTTTTAAAATAGATGAGCTTTCAGAATTCTGTGTGAAACCAGGTGTTTGTTAATTTACTTCATTTTTCACTTCTTCAAGGAGCACTTAGATAAAACCACAAAATGTTATTTTCATAAGAAATAGATTGATACAAAATGCTAAATTTCATGTGCTTCTGATTCAACTTTTGGTGATACAAATGCAAGTATACTGCATAGAGAATCCAAAATTAGACAATATATCATTGTTGATTTTTTTCTTAGGAATCAATCAGCGACTTCTATTGGTACTATTCAGGAAAGGATGTTATTGATGAATCAGGACAACGTAACTTCTCTAAAGCTTTGGCTGTCACGAAACAAATATTCAATTCCCTTACAGAATATATCCAGGTAAACAAAATGTTTTACTCACAGTACCAAAAATGAAGTTCTATGGCCTGATAATATCCTATTACAAATCTGTAAATACTTTGGCTTTATTTTTCTTAAATTTGATAAAGTTACACAGCATCATTGGTCCAGTGTAATATTAATACTAAAACATGTGAATGGCTATATATTTAATATGATGCGATTGAGTATTCATACACTAGATAGCAGAGACATTGAGAAGCTTTCTCTTGTAGCTTCATGGAAACCAAAAGTTTCTCTTTTTTTTTTTTCAGGGAGAAATCTTATGAAATAATTAGTTTTATTTGGTTTTATTTATTTTATTTTTATGTAAATAAAATGTGGTTTTCTTAAATTTTTTAGGGTCCTTGCATAGGTAATCAACAGAGTCTGGCTCATAGTAGGCTGTGGGATGCAGTTGTTGGCTTTCTTCATGTTTTTGCCAATATGCAGATGAAACTTTCACAGGTATTTTCAGTAGTCAAATAATCTCTTTCATATGTTAGTCAAGTGAATGTTGAAAGCTGTAAAGCAGTTAATGTGCTTTTATTCATTGGTTGTGCATGGGCCTAATGTAATGTAGAGGCCCAAGACTAAATCTCAGGACTAGCATCTTTGTATCACTCCTTTCAGCATTAATCATCACAGTGCAGTCACTTTTTCAAATATCTTTTCAAAACTCTCTGCTTCCAGCTCCATTACACCGTTCTGATAATGAACGTGGCAGTTTGTTCAGTTACCAAAACTTGATGATCTGTCAGAGCAGAAATACAATTAAAAGCATTTTAGTAGGCTCCTGTGTTACAGATAAGTAAGGCAAGATCAAAGCTGGGAAGAATTCAAAGCCGGAGTAAATGTGACAGGCAGTCAACTTGTCCCATTAATCCATCACAGGCTTGGAACAAGAGGGCAATAAGCAGTGTTCATTTCACTGTGCAGAGCATTGGGAATCCCAGCCCTCCTCACAGTTTCAGTCTTCCGTGTTCTTTTGCAACTGCTGCTTAACGTACCCATATAGTCAAGCCACTGGGAACTGAAGGCAACAGTGCAGTCATTTTCTCACTCTTGTTCAGTGCTCTGCTACGCTCTGACTTACTCATAAGATTTCTACCCACCCTACAGAAGTGTATCTGAGTTTTCAAGGTACTTAATAGTTTTAGGTCCTTTATCTTAGTCATAAACCCATGTTAGACTTATATTCTGTAGTTAAGCTAAACAGTTGTAGTTCAGTTTGAATGGTAATGCATTCTGCCACTAAATATTCCCTGTGAAGTGAGGAAGGGTGAATTCTTTCTGAGATGAATACTGTCAGATGTGCTGAATAATCTATTTTGTGATTTTTTTTGCTGTGCCTTATCTGCCCTTTTTGTACTCCTTAATGCTTTATTAAAGCTTATTTTTATGGTATTAATACCTCTGCTGTAGTAAGTTACCCTCATACTGTATAAGATCCCTAATAGTAATCATAATAAAATGACAATGAAATCTTGAGGAATGTGAACTACATTTAGATGATTATCCTGCATACTGCTTTTTTCCAGATGTATTTAGTTGTCCTGACAAATACAAATTAAAAACAACCTTATACTTTTGTTGGGGTTTTCTTTTTACAGGACTCTGCTCAGATTGAATTACTCAAAGAACTGTTAGATCTGCTAAAGGATATGGTAGTGATGCTCTTGTCACTGCTTGAAGGTTGGACCTGTTTTTGTTTATGGTTGATTATGATTTTCCCAGCTTCATAATGTAAAGAGTGATAGCTATGTTAATTTTTCTAAACTGTTTCTAAATTGCTCTTATGTAATGTCAGGAAAAAACTTACTTCAAATTTATTTAATAATTATTGTGGAATATACTTAGTCTTGAAAAGAGGGCTGCTACAAAAAAAGCATATTGAAAGAAAAATTACAACATTTGAGAACATTTTTGTTCTGCTCTCAGAATGAATATGAGATCATTTTTTTAAAAAAAATCTAGCAATGACAAATAACTTCCTGTTTTCACTCACTGTTTAGGCAATGTTGTAAATGGAACTATTGGAAAACAAATGGTTGACACACTTGTAGAATCATCTAGCAATGTAGAAATGATTTTGAAGTTCTTTGACATGTTCCTTAAGTTAAAAGATCTGACTAACTCAGATGCTTTCAAAGAGCACGACCCAGATGGTAAAGGCATGATTTCAAAGAAGGAATTTCAAAAATCAATGGAGGCTCAAAAACAATACATGCAGTCAGAGATTGAATTCCTGCTGTCCTGTGCAGAAGCTGATGAAAATGATATGTTTAATTATGTCGATTTTGTGGAAAGATTCCATGAACCAGCTAAAGACATTGGATTTAATGTAGCTGTATTGCTAACAAACCTTTCAGAGCACATGCCTAATGACTCACGCCTTCAGAGCTTACTTGAACCAGCAGAAAGTGTTCTTAATTACTTTGAACCATACCTTGGCCGCATTGAAATAATAGGTGGAGCCAAGAAAATAGAAAGAGTCTACTTTGAAATCAGTGAGTCCAGTAGAATGCAGTGGGAGAAGCCACAGGTGAAGGAATCTAAAAGGCAGTTTATATTTGATGTTGTAAATGAAGGTGGAGAGCAAGAAAAAATGGAACTCTTTGTGAATTTCTGTGAAGACACAATCTTTGAAATGCAGTTAGCATCCCAGATCTCTGAAACAGATTCATCTGAGAGGCCTGAAGAAGAGGAAGAGACAGAGTCTTTTTACGTAATGGATATTGGAGATGATGAGGAAGAAGAAAAGTCCCTGGAATCTGCTTCAGCTTTTGCAATGGCCTGTGTTGCAGTGAAGAAGAATGTTATCAACTTTTTTAAAGCAATCACTGTGAAGAACCTAAGGAAACAATACAGGAAAGTTAGAAAGATGACAGTAAAAGAGATGGTGAAACTGTTTTTCTCTTTTTTCTGGCTCCTATTTGTAGGGATGTTCCAACTGTTCTTTAGTATAGTGTGGGGAATTTTCCAGGTTCTTTGGAGTACTGTATTTGGGGGTGGCCTAGTTGAGGGAGCAAAAAATATTAAAGTGACTAAAATACTAGGGGACATGCCTGACCCAACACAATTTGGAATTCATGATGATGTTATGGAAGCAGAAAAAGCTGAAGGTGCTGAGCATGGTATCAGAGCTGACCTTGTGCAGTTTGCAAAGGGTGAAAAGGGAGAAGCTGACATCATATCAGACATTTTTGGCATTCATACAAAGAAAGAAGGTGGCTCAAAACATGGTCATGATGCTGGGCTTGGAGATATTGCAGAAATCCTTGGTACTGATATCCAGTCACCTTTGGAAAACACAGTTCGTAAGAAAAAAGGACTACAGGTATGTTAAAGAGATTTTGTATTTCTTTGCAGAATATAATAATATATTACTGACAAATATATTACTGAATTTTATATTAGTAACTGAATTATTTGTCAGCTGATTTATAAATGTTCTTGGTGAGACCATACTTTATAATCTGTATTCTTAAAAAACAAAACAAGCAAGACAGCAGAATTTACATGCCCAGTGTGTTTAAATTTCACTGCAGTAAATTGTTGTTATTCATTTGCATTCAAAACCAAAATTGCTAGCAGCTTTCTAGGCACGGATTTTGCTTTAAGTGGTTTACAGTTTTGTCTATTTTGCATACCCCATTTTCCCACAGTGTATTTCAATTAGTTTTACAATCTCCTTTCTCGTTAATGCCTTGTCATTATCATCTTTCTTGTACATGCTTTACTGGTCACCTTTTCCCTATTATTTGAGATAATTTTTCCGAATTTGTTGTTACTATGTTTACCATGTAATCATTCTTTCTTCATATTCTGTTTTATGAACAGTATATTTTGTTCCACTCAGCTGAGCTAAATATAGCTTATCATTCTGTTTGAAAATGGAGTGAACTAAATGTCAAAACCAAAATGCATTTGTCATATTTGGAAGGCATTATGTTTCACTCTACACTTTAGATCTGGTTCTACTTGTTATTCAAATATATCTTTACTTTCATTAATCCACCTCTTTACAGTATGCTTTCCAAATAATTCCAGGATGAGCCTTGATTGTACAACTTTGTAGTTCATTTGTATGCTTTTCTCCAAAATTTATTGCCTAGATCAAACAATATATTTCTATTTATTTATATTATTTATTTATTTTTATGTGTGTACTTCAAAGTTACAGTCTTTAAAAAAGGGATTTATTCATTCTTCTCCTACCCCTTAGAAGAACCAGGCATTATCAAATGATCTCTGAATTACCCTCCACCAGCTTGAGATCTTAGGAGAAACTATCTGTGGAAGTTACACACACTTTCACCGCATGTACTACAGGGCGTTCCCAGATAAGAGGTGATATAAGGGAAGCAAGACTTATTTTTTGTAAATACTTTCCCTACTTCTGTGTGAGGCAAGACATGCAGCTGATTAGTGGGAGAAAAGCACAGATAACTGTAACTTTAGAGTCCTTTGTGAACCTAGGACTTTGGAGCCTGCATCTCTTCGATTTACAGTGAAGCTTAGTTATTCAAACTACATTTAAAAATGAGTTTACTTTGGTCTTGCAATACTAAGCCTAAGCATGTTTGAAATCCAGGCTCCGGCTTCTTTGCTGCAGTTAGCCATCTGTAAAATTGTATATTGTTTTTTCCTTATCTCAAGGGGCTACTGTAAACACACACATAGATGGTTATGAGGGGTGCAAGTAAAGGTTTAACGAACCATCAACCTCCCTAAGACAAATAGTTTGAAGAAAACATTGTGTAACTAAAAGTTGTTTAAATAATTGTCTGTTTTCGACTGCATCAGATGATTTTGGCAAAACGATTGGGTTTTGTAGTATCTGATAATTTTACAGGTCTTTTTCAGATTATTGATGCTGTCATTGATACAGTTTTTCATATTATATTTGGATTGTGGCAAACTCATACTCATTTTCTGCATAATCAGTAACTGCACTGAGTCTTCATGAGTGACTATTGTATTATGGTATGATCTAGATGTAGTTAATTACCTTCATCCTCAACTGGTCATATGGTCTGTCTGATAATCATGTATAATTACTTTACATTCTTAAAGGGCTTTTCCAACTTATTTGATTCTATGATTCTAAGTTGTTCAGTCAGCTGGGCTAGTTACAATAGTGGTAACACTATGCTGAAAAAGGCTATCAGAAGAATTTCTGTAATTTTCACTGTTTACATCTAGTCTGTCTATTTTTTCAAATCAAATACTTTAGAAGTGCAAAGTGGTTTAAAAAATATAATGTGGTAATTATTTTATTTGTGTTTTAGAAAGCAATAACTAAAGTTACAAAAATTTTATGTGATTGAATCCATTTTGAGAGTTAAAATACTTTTTGCAGATGTCTGAAATTGCAAAAGCTGAAACAGAAAGAAAAACAGAAGCTGAGAAGGCTGAGTAAGTTACACAATTCCTGTCTGATTCCTTGTTTATTCGTAATGCTAGATAATTTGTTCAGAAAGAAACCAAGCAATGCTCAGTATCCAAAGCACTTTGGATGTACACTTTGTCTCATCAGTATTTTGAAAACCAGCAGTCCCTAAGAGGCAGCAAAACCGTCTCAATAGGCAACAAAATGGTCATCTAATTTTTGTGGCCTTTGACAATGCTGCATATATAAACCTGTGGCCATTGTTTTTTTAAAAATTCTGCAACTTGTCATTATCGCTATTTACACTTCCATTACTACCCACTATAATTTTCAGGCAGTAGTAGTTTAAATAAATACTATTACTACTGTTTATCTGTTTTCAAGTCCCTTCTTGCATTTTATTGTTAACAGAATTGTTTTGATATGATCTGTCTCTCTCTTCAATCCCTGCAGGGATATTAAATATCATTTTCACTGTTTAGAGCACTTCCAGTAATTAAAAAGTGCACTTCAAATCTTCTATGGCTTTTTTGGTACCATGTATCCAAAAAACCTGTTGAGTGGTTACTCAGTATGAAGACAATAACTAAGATAATAACTAGGATAAGCAATTTCTGAAGCTGTTGCTTCATCTAGGCTGTGTTACATTATAATATTAAGTTGGTTAGTCTCTAAATTGCTCAAATTACACCTTTTAAAAGTTTTGTTAAAACATATCACTGCTGGGCTTTTTTCTTTGTTGATTGATTTTGGTCTCTTGATTTAGACACTAGTGGCATATTCAGCACAGCTTCAGTGAAGTGATTTCTAAGTATCTAGGAATTTTCCCAAAATCTCTTATGCCACTCATTTTTTCCTATTTTTGACTTGTTCACCTCTTTTTCATAAGCATGATCACCTTCTACTTCTATAATTTTACTGGACTTGTTTTCCTGATTCCCTGTTGCCTTCTCTTGTCTGCCATGCTTAATTCTGCTCTCAAGTAATTTGGCTGCATATTCAAATTGCCTTCAGCTTAAAAATCTAAGTTTAATGTCTTATATTCTGAGGCCTCGAAAGGGACTTTTTTTGATAGAAGATGAATACATTCTTGGACACCCAACATATGACTCCTACTGCAGTAGTAGTGTGATAAGGCAAACTACATACTGCATTTCTTTATCCTCATGCCTTAAAACTTTCAACCACCTCAGTGCCTCAGCATTCTTTTACATATATGCAAATTCAGCTTGTTTTTTTTCTTCACCTTTTTTTTTTTTTTTTTTTTTTGTTACTAAATTCCCCTATTATTTTTCACGGGTTTTTTTTTTTTTTTTAGATTAGTAACTAAATTCCCCTATTACTATGCACAGGCTTGATACTTCATTTTCATAAAAGCAATTCATTGGTACAGGAGGAATGATTGTAATCTACATATTTCATAAGGTTTGACCTTCTGAAGTGAACTTCCTTCTTGTTAGTCATTCCTCTCTCTAAGAACAATGATGGCCTTGACTGAAATTAATTCATTTTATGACACTGTGACTCAGGTATGATCCTGTTTACCAAATCCCAAAAGCTTTATTTCTCTTTTTTCAGCCTCAGGCTCATAAAAGTACATGTGAACTCTCAAATTTTTTGTGTTACTTGTATTAGGTATGTATGTACATCACTGGTTTGGGCAAACATTATCCACTTCACACTTGATGCAGTAATTTCTGTCTGGTTTTTGGCATTTTACCACATTGATCTCTCCTCAGTAACTCTATCTGTTCATATCGTTTGAAACTAAGGTCACTTTTTTACTCTGGTTTACCCTCTACCTCAAATCTTAGAATTATTTTTCTCACAGTATCAAAACTAGCTTTCGAAACCAAACTTTCTGAATTGGGATTCTTTTCAAAGGAATGCCTTTACAATATGGAAGTTTGGCTAGGTATTTTTGTTTTGATTGCCTTTCTTCTAGCATGGAAGATGGTGAAAAACAAGATAAAGCAAAGGAAGTACAATCCGAGAAGCTAGAAGAGGGAAAAATAAAGAAAAAGAAGAGAAGGCATGGACAAAAGATTGAGAAACCAGAGGCTGTAATGGCCAACTTCTTCAAAGCTTTGGAAATTTATCAAACAAAAATGCTTGTAAGTTTTTCTTAAATTATTTTAGTCATTGAATTTTTATTCATGTACTATAGAACTCTGATATTGAAGGGAGAGACATCATCATAAAAGGAACATTGGCATGAGTTTTCAAATGACTGGCTGTATTCAGTCCACTGTGATTTTTATAATACTTCAGAGAGTTATATACATAAAGTCTTTTTGTGTGTGATATCCCCTATTTTGGTCTAACAGAACAGATTAACATCTTGAGCTCCCTATTTTCCCTAATCTAACTTCTAGAATCTAATTTCTGTGAGATTTTTTTTTATTCTTAAAAACATCACATGATGAACTTTATGTATTTGTCTCAAGTAGTTTGTTGCAGTATTTTAGCATTTCTATGCCAGACTTTCTTCTAGAAAGTTTGCCTTTTTATTTCAGTATATCAGTCTCCCCTGTTGCAATTGTAGGGTGCTTTTTAATGAAATGGCAGAATAGGCTGCCAAGAAATGCTCTTTGTTATGACTGGTGAATGAAGGCAACAGAATTATGTATTTATTTTCTTAGAAACTTTCTTACCTTGTTATTAGGTAAAGGCTGCTTCTAATTTTCTTGATTTTTTTTTCTTTTTCCTTTCAGCACTACTTGGCAAGAAATTTTTATAACTTAAGGTTTCTTGCTCTGTTTGTTGCATTTGCCATCAACTTTATTCTTCTATTTTACAAGGTAAGATTGTACATTGTTCTTTAAATGGTTTTTTTGCTACTTTCAGAGGAATATTTAATGATGATTTCAATGAACTAAAGCATTTAGATATGAAATAGTTAATATGTTAACTTCTGTAAATAAAATTTGTGATATTAAACCTCCTTGGTTTTTATTTTGTTCAGGCTAAATGAAAACATTTACTTCATTCCTCCATTACAGTTGAATTTGTTTTTCTAGGCATTTTTTCATTTACTCACAGAAATGTTACTATTTGAATTTTAATCTTGTCATGGGAAATCTGAAATCCAACTAAAATAACTCAAATGTCAAAACTGTTGCATTTTTTTCTCTCATTTGTTTTAAAGATACTGAGAGACTTCATCTGATTATTCTCAGTGGTTATATTTCTGCTTTTTCTAAAGAACCCTACTTCAGTTGGGCTTGACTGATCAGAATAAGATTAATATCTCAGTTTAACTAGATCAGCTCATATATTTTAGTTATACTTAATTTGTTCATAATTTTTTTTCATGTGTTTCAGGGTCAGGGGCATGTTTGCTTCAATTTATCTTTCTGTGAATTTATTAAACCATAGTGAACATGAAATGGTTTTTTTTGTTGTTGTTGCCATTTTTCCCATTCTCCCATTTCCATGTGGGAGTATAATTCAGCTTTCATACTTATTTGTTCCATTTTCTTTGTTGTCATTGTCAATATGGTTAGTGACTTTGATTAAGATATTTATATACTAGGATTGAGACTTTAATTGATGGGTATGAGCAGGCACAAGAAATGTAAAGCAAGAGAGGCCTTTTCAGAGTGTTTTTTCCATCACCAGTGAAGAAGGTTATATATCCATACTTTAAAATTAATAGGGTTTATACTTTAAAATCTTAGGGTTTTACCTGAATGTCATGAGTCGCTCCAGGTTCTGGTGTATAACCCAGTGATACAAAGTAGAACACCTTCACTAATTTTAATACTGAATCTTCACAACCTCTGTCTGTGAAAAGGAGTAGAATTCACTAAAGAGAACTCCCACCCATAAAAGCCTCAGGTTTCTTTCCTTTCTTTACACATTTGAAGTCCAAAAGAAAATTCCTCTAAGCTAAGTCATGAAATAGATTACAGACAATATAGAAGCAATATGAGAACTTGGTTAAATTTTAGACTCTAGTATTCAGGAACAATATAGGTTACAAAACACACCCTAAATTCAGTCATATTAGATAATCCTGTCATTGTCTGGTTCTTTAAAGAAAATATTTTGCATAACTTTTTCATTGGTGATTTATGCTTGAATTTCTCTCAGGTGACAGAAGAGCCACTTGATGAAGTAGACGAAGACTCTAATCTCTGGAACTCTTTTGATGAAGAGGAGGAGGACGAGGGCATGGTGTTTTTTGTTTTAGAAGAAAGTACAGGTTACATGGCACCTGCTCTCAGAGCACTGGCAGTTATTCATACTATCATCTCCTTTGTCTGTGTGATTGGATACTATTGCTTAAAGGCAAGATCTGAATCTTATTTTTCTAATGTATTATTTGTTGAAGAACATTGTCAATATACTTAAGCGATTTTTGAGCTAATACTCGAATACCTGCATGTACCTAGTTGTCTTACAAATGCTCATTGCTCAATATGCAGCTGTTTGTTTTCCTCATTTACTCAGTCTGGCAGAGACTGAGTTAACTTTCTTCATACCACAGCAAGTTTTGGATCTGTGGTTAAAACAGTGTTGCCAACACACCCATGTTTTAGTTATTGCTGAACAGCGCTTGCGCAGTGTGAAAGCTTTCTCTTTTTTAGCCACTCTGTTCATCCTCCAGTGAGTACAATGGGAGGAGGCAAAGGGGATGGGGGTAGGGGGCTGACTTCCAATGTCACCATTGGTCAGAGACTCTCTAGGACTTGATTTGCTTGTGGGAGGTGTTAGTGCAATGTTTGGTCTTACATGGTATTATAAAGAATATTTAATACTGCAGGTAGATAACATAGTTTCTAAAGATATGTAAGCCATGACAAAGATGTCCACTGTCATTTTCATAGGTCCCACTGGTTGTATTCAAGAGAGAAAAGGAGGTAGCTAGAAAGCTGGAATTTGACGGACTGTACATAACTGAACAGCCATCTGAAGATGATATTAAAGGACAGTGGGATCGCCTAGTTATAAATACTCCGTATGTAACATTAAATTGTTATATGTAAGCTGCTTATAAATATAGCTCATAAAGCCATTGATCTAGAACTTTCGCTGTCCACTTGATACTTAGTTCATCTAAAAGAAAGGCATTTTTTACCTTAGTTTTGATGCTACAGCAGTATGTTCTGATGTGAAATCCTGCATTATCTGTTTATTTAACAAATACCATCCTAGCATGTATATTCCACCTCTTTTTAATTTTTCTAGAGTTTGCAAGGATTATGCACCTTCCCTTACAAGCTCTCTTCAAGACATTTCACATATTAGTCACTATTGAGAAAGCTCTAAGAAGATAACTTCCTTTTCAGTGACTCAACTTCACATTCATATTGTGTAGCAGCATTCTCCTGCCTTTCTTTCCCACTTCTTTATAACTAAATTTGTGTATGAAAAGAACAATAACTAGTAGAAAATAGTGATCCCAGAATTTGAATAGGTCTGACAGGAATTACTGTCAGGTTGTATGCACTAGCAAGTACAATACTAGTTATACGCTGATCCTAGGAGACTCATCTGCTCTGTGAGTGAATAATCCAAGTATAAGCATGAAAAATATGAGTAAGCTCCAGCAGTCTGTAGAAGCAGCACAGACAACTACAGCAAGTCAACTCTCTTCTCTTGAAACAATGCCTTATCTACAGGCTATTTACTCTTTCAAAACAGAATCACGTTTTGGTACTAGTATACCTAGGCTTAGATTACAGTCTTTCCCTAGTCACTGGGTAACTGGAGAGCTTTGCTTCATTTCCAACTTGTTTCTTTAGCAATTGATGACAAGCTATCTAGACATCCATTAAGTTTATTCTCAGCAAAACCAAGCATGTATTAATGAGATATCTTGTCAGCTTATCCCAAAAAGACATGCTGTACAGCTTGTTCTCCACTAATCAGACTAATCCTTCCTTCTCATGTGAACTGACTTGAGGTTCAGTGCAGGTATTGTACCATCAGGATAACAACTGCTGGACAGTGCCCAGTACTGTGTATATACTGAAATGTGCATTCCAGAACTGAATAAAAGAAGTAGTTAAAAAGGCAAAAGAGGTACCCTGATAAATGCAGCACCATTAGATGTTTTTGGTAAGAGAAATAGATGCAAGCTGGCTACATTAGAGGCATGTTTTGCTTAAAAGTTAGAGAAATGAAGGAAGGAAATAAAATAACACAGACCATTTGCCTTTATCTGAGTAACTTCACCCAGAACTGAACTTTTTTATCCTTCTGCATATTTGCTAACCTCAGTGTTACATGTAGAAAGTAAGGAGAGAAAAAAAGTTTAAATTTTGTAGTGTTTCCTGCTAATTGCTAATTTTAATTCTTCAAAACTGACATACAGTAAGACTGTCAGAATGAGGGATTCCTGGGAACTGCTGTTCATAGCAGTTTAAGCAACATGATTTTTATGATCATGTTAAAGATCAGGGAAATGTCACTGACAAGAGAGAACACTGTCTTTGTTCTTGCAGGTCAAAGCTGACATATTTCCTAGTGCTGTTACTGTTAGCTTGACCTTGTCTTGTTCTGGGACGTCAGTTCCAGTAATGACAATATGATACATCTGATATTACCACTAACCCTGTGTTTGCCCAATGATCTTTGCAATTTTATGGGGTTATTTATTAATTTATTTTAATTTTACTTTATGTTGGCAAACTACCTACTGGTTTCCAAGAGTTCAGCCTCTATTTGAAATGTAATCCAGTGAATTTAAAAGTTATTTATGCTACAAGACTTATTTTCCTCTGAAAACCATTGTCCATATTGATTGTACTGCCAGAAGCAATGATGTGATTATTTAGGAGATGAATGATATTACACTGACTACCCTGCTATTATGGAGTTGTTAGGCTCGCTAAGTGATAATATTTAGCCTACTGTCCTCTTGTAGACAGTTGTGTTTATAGATGGGAAAAAGAAAAGGAGATGTTAGGGGGAAGGATGATATTGCAGTAAATGATAACTAGTAACAGCTGTTGTCCATGTAGAAAGAAATCATTCTTGTAATTTGAAGCACAGTGTGTGAGTGAATGAAATTGTACCAGAATCTGCATCGATCAGAGACATAGTGTTTTCTCTTTTTTGGGGGGTTGTTTTTCCTCTAACAAGTTAAATAACTTAAAATATCTTTGCTTGTGCAGGTCCTTTCCTAATAATTACTGGGACAAATTTGTAAAACGGAAGGTAGGCTTTTTTATATTTCTAGTATGTTAATCATGGCAATAATCTACTATTCAGTTAGCTCAAATAGCTATGTGTAATATACTTCTGTACATATATATATATATATATACAACTAATTGAGAACTGAAATTTGTTTTATGGAAGTCATTGTGGTGGCAAATGTCTCAGTGAACAGGCAGCTGCAGCGTAGGTGGCAGGAGGGAGGAAGACAGAAGGCTGTGGTTTCCTTCCTAGACTCAGGCATTCAAAATAACTTTCTGCTGTCAATCAGCCATACAGGTCTAATTTAAAGTCATTGTCATCTTTAGGATACAAAGCCTCCTCATCCCCCTAAAAAAAGAAAAACATGCCAGCTTAAATGATGGGAAATTATACATAAGCTTTCAGATAATAGCCTTTAATGCTTCTATTTTTCTTTTGTATGCTCCCCTGCCTGGCTTCCCTGGAGTTCTGACTGTTCTAGTAGTTAATTGTGAAAGACTTTTTTTTTTTAATTATTTACTTTCTGACATCTGCTGGCTTAAAGCAGGGTGAATGTCACTGAGGACCTTCCCTAAACAAAAGCTTTTCTTACTCCATTTTTAGGTTATTAACAAATATGGAGACTTATACGGAGCAGAGCGCATCGCAGAACTTCTGGGTTTGGAAAAAAGTGCCCTTGATTTTAGTCCAGTGGAAGAGAGCCAACCAGAAGAGGCCTCTCTTGTGTCCTGGTATAATTTCTGAACTTTGCACACACATTATGTGTTGGCAGAACTTCACTGTCAAAGACTAAAGCCAGAATCTTTATTGAAACTGTAGTGATGTTTTACTTGGCATGGAAAATTCAAATGGATAAGTCTTCCTAATGTAGAAGTAAAATAAAAAAGCTTTTTGTTTGTTTGTTTGTTCTAAAACATGAGTATACTTACTGTTAAAGTTACAAAAAAAATCGTTAGTATGATGCTGACTGATATAGCTGGCCACTCTTTTAGTTTAAACAATAATCAGTGCAGCATTTAAAAGTTCCTTAGGTTTTAAAACAGAGTTAGTTTATAAATCAAAGAACTGGAAAAGTATTAATAAAAAAAAATATCTATATGCCAGGTATCTAGGAAAAAAGTTAGAGATGTTTTCCTGAACAAATCCATGAGTGATCAGAATTTTAAAGTATCAAAGTCCCAAATGAATTAGGCTTCTGCAAGTTTGCTTTCCTTGATACTTAAGGCACACAAGAATAAAGATTTCCACCTGCATGCCATCTAATGGCTAATAAAATATTTAGAATGATGCAGAAGGCATTACCTTTTCTCTTGGTAATTCTGGCAACATTTTACACTAACCTCTTAAATTCAAACAAATCAGGTTCTACATTTCACTACTTTTAACACATGTTTGAAATCTTTTAAGTGGAATACTGCAGAACTGCTCTACTGAAATTGTTCCACCAGTTTTAGTGGTTTAGAAACTGCATATGAGTGCTCAGTTAATGAATACTCTCTGAAAAATGAAGCGCCTACACCACTCAAAAAATAACAGCTAATGTATATCACTACCTTCAGCAAACAAATGTGACATGCCAAGCCCAGTTTGTTGTTTGTCCCTATAGAATTCAATGCTTAATTTTAACGCTGATGCATATCAAAGCTTTTGTATTTCCTAGGTTAAGCTCCATTGATACAAAGTACCACATTTGGAAGCTCGGAGTTGTTTTCACTGACAATGTGAGTATGCTTTGATTTACGCTAAACATGATTGTGTCTTCCACCATCTGCTTTTATTTTAAACAAAACATACACAAATAATATTGCATTACAGAGCCATTTTAAAATAGTGGTTTCTGTTTGTAGCAAACTGCTTTAATTTATGCTAGAATTTTCTTTTTGATTCAAATGGGTATTAAATGCTTCCTCACCATTAATACAGTGTCACCATTCTGGAAGTTAATTGTACATTAATTTAATTTCATAGAAATCAATCTAGCAACTAAAGGTGTCTTTTCTAAATCAGGCATCATCTATAGGATTTTTATTCTTGAATCATCTGTTTGCTGTGGTTGGTTCTTTCATACATTCTCCTTTGAAAGGACCACACTTATATTAAAATCCCCATTTTACATGGACCCTCCTTTTGCACCCTCTTGAACATTCCAGAACAAACAAGAAGGCCAAGGTGAATCAAGAAAAGATGTATAAATTCATTGTGCACTAAAAGCACACTGAGCCATTGTCCTTCAGTAAAAGCTTTCACATCAGAGGCTTCAGGCTCACTGCTTGTGAAAGAATAAACTGTATTATGTGCTTTACATAATTATGTGCTTTCTGGGTGTCCCGGTTGATGTGGCATTTTCTCTCCTCCAGAGTCAGTATTAAAAATTAAAGTTCTGTATAACAAGCTCCCCAACCAAAACAGTTTTAAGGTAGGGGATTTTGATGTTAATAACATATATACTGAAGACTGCATTTAAATATGAAAAGACAGAGGTCTCAGTTAAGCAATAAACACAGTGGAGATGGTAAGAGACAGAGTAAGACTGTTTTTTGAACATGTAAAATAGAGATATTACATTCAGACTGTGATTCAAATCAGAATGATAATACTGCTTTCTTTCATAAACTGAGTGACTAAAAGCAATATTCTGCATCCAGTAATGCACATTAGCACCTGCTAACATTCTACTGTTTTTCACTTTCTCTACAGTCATTTCTATACTTAGCTTGGTACACGACTATGTCTATCCTTGGGCACTACAACAACTTCTTCTTTGCTGCTCATCTGCTGGATATTGCTATGGGTTTCAAGACGTTGCGTACCATTTTGTCTTCAGTTACTCACAATGGCAAACAGGTTGGTGCTACATGCAAAAGTCTGAAAATTAATGTGTTTGGTAACAGTACTGGAAAAAAAAAATCTTGTGGTACCTAGGAAATACTGGAATTTAATCCATATTGATCATGATTGGATTAAAGAATACATCCCATTATGTCTTGTGCAGCACACCTAATACATGTAAAATCCTACGAAATTATAATAATCTATACCTACAGAGTGCTGACAGCTAAATAAGTTTTATACACAATAGAGAAATGCATCATTTTAGAAAGATACAAGAGTAGGAATTAGAGTCTCCCCAGCTCCTTCTCTATGCTCAGTGATGAACTGATTAGTGATAACTAGTAAGAATTCACAATCTCTCCTTAGCTACAGCAGTATAATGAACTGGGCACTGAGATTTCAATACTTAGCTAGTAAGAATGTGCTTGCGGGGTGTGTGTGTGTGTGTGTGTGTGTGTGTGTGTGTGTATTCTGCACTGTGGAATATATGTCACTTCATCATGCAAAAGTCAGGCTTGCTTTCAGCCGAAATGGAACAATGGAAGTTTCTTCCCTTATCAGGAAAGCAGTTTCTAAAATAGTGCATTTTTGGAGGGTTCTATCTCCTCTTTTTTCCACCAGGATGTCCAAAATTAATATTATTTTTAATGTAGCGATTTATATATTTGCTTTATGAATAAATGTAACACTCAAAACCTAGCATAATTGACAAAACTGTTTCAACTCAAGACAGCTTTTAGTATACATCCTGAACAGTTTTTCTAATCCTGTTGCTTTTCTTGCTAGTAGATATGAACACTGAAAGCTGAAGATTTTTCAGCTGAAATGTTCACACTGGGAGCATACTGACAGATCTGCAAAAAGAGATAAACTGAGTTGTTCAATAACATTTCTTTTAAAAGAGTAATAGTAATTGTTGTATTTTTAAAAGATGTAGCCTTCATTAACTCCTCTCCAGAGCTGCATCTTCTAATGCTGCATCATCTAACTTCAACAATAATCTACTCTCATTAACTGCTAAACTTCTTCACCCAAAATTTTTATTTGCTTAAACTTAAATTACTTACTCTTTGATTATCTAGTTTATTGATGGCTTAGCTAACCAGCTTTGGAATAGATGATGCATAATGAAAACAGATTATTCATAATGTAAGTCCTACTTAAAATTATTTATTACTTATCAAATTAACTGAAGTTAGTTTTTTTTCAAGTGAGTAGAATTTAACTTTTAAAGTAAATAGTGGAAATATTGCTTAAGTGATACACAGTTTTTATGCATACAGCTCAGAAAGATGGAAAAAACTTCAATTTCTTGATTCAAAATCCCTTTGATTTTCATGTGAGAGCAGGGTAAAGTAACACACCTCCAAGCAATAGGGAGACCCCAAAGCTATTGTAACTCCTGTTACAATAGCTCCTGTCTTTAGTTTCCTTATTGGGAAAGGTACAATATGATACATTTTCAATACTTAAGGCAATAACTGAGCTAGCATATCTCTTCTGACAGAATGAAATGAAACTAACATTGTCATATCTCCATACACAGCTTGTGCTTACTGTAGGACTCCTAGCTGTAGTAGTGTATCTTTACACTGTTGTGGCATTCAATTTCTTCCGCAAATTCTACAACAAAAGTGAAGATGAAGATGAACCAGACATGAAATGTGATGACATGATGACGGTAACTAAAATACTACTGGCATGCTTCAAATTTCATCCTGAATTTTCAAATGGCTACTTAAGATAAAATGATAAGCAAGCAGGGATGCCTCTGATGTTAAATCCATGAGTCTGTTCTTCTGAACTGAGTAGTAGATAGGTGACACTTAAAAGCATAGGAAGATATTCTGGATTTTTGTCCTGGATTCTGTGGTCTATGATTTGCAACAACTTCTACATTTGAAGATGGCAAATCCTTGACGTACAGGGGAGAAATTTCATGACAAACTGGTCAACTCTGCAAAAAGCTGTGTTGTAAGGCACAAATAAACCCAATTTGTTCTTAATGTTTGCAAGTGTGCAAGCTCTTCCTGTTCTTATTTCAGTTATATAAAGTATATGATGTTATTAGCACTAATTATAAAAGCCTGCTCCAAACCACTTACAACTAGTCATTTAGGCAAGAAGTAGGAAGTCAAGGGTGAGTAGAGAAGGGAGGAATTAAAAGTTATTTATTAGCAGTGACAATATAATGCGACTAATTTCCCTTCTGGCTTCCACCAGTTACCACAATGTTACTTATGTCATATTAAGAGATATTCTACAGATACATAGTACAGTTTGAAGACGATTTGATTTTTTTCTTGTCAACAGAAAACAGAACAAATTAGGTATTAAAAATGTAATATTCAGAGTTTGAGGCCAGCTAATTTCTTCCATGGAAAAGTCACTCTCTGCTGTGTGCTATAAGCAAAAGACAGAATAAAGCCCCTCAGAACAGAGGTGTGTCACAGACTTCACAAAATGATCTTCCCCATCCTTGGGCTTTCTTTCAAGCACTGAGTGCTAAGTCAGATGTGCAAATGACAGAAATTATGAAAAATGACGAATCAGTGTTATTTAACTGGGTCCTCTCCAAGTTGGAATCAATCATCTGGTCATAAAATAAATGGAGGAGTATTTGGAATAATGAAACTTTATTACATCTATATTATACTTTAAACCACTCTACCAAGTGAGGTAAATAAATTCCAAGTTATGTTTTTAAATATGATTAAACTTGTAATAGCATCTTACAGCAACAGTAAAGTTATATTATAAAAATGGATGTATACTTCTGTTTAGTGTTTGCTTAAAAAAGACCAGATTTGTGAGGTTTTATGCTGATTATTTAGCAGCAGCATTGATTTCTAATGTGACGTCAGAACACTGGCTGGGCTTAAAGATTTCTCTTGGTTTTAACCCACTGTGTGACTGAAGGTGGTTTACAAGATTCTGTAGCTGACTGATACATGAGGAATGATAGTATGTATTCTTTTTTACTGTAACTTGTGAAATAATCAGCAGAGCAGGATCATTTTTCAATAAGGAAACAAAATAATTCACAGTAAATATATCTGTAATTTTCCTCTTTTTTTAAGTGTTACCTGTTCCACATGTATGTGGGCGTAAGGGCTGGTGGTGGCATTGGAGATGAAATTGAGGATCCCGCAGGAGACCCTTATGAAATGTATCGAATTGTCTTTGACATCACATTTTTCTTCTTCGTCATTGTCATCCTACTGGCCATTATTCAAGGTACTGTCACTTACCTGAGTAGAGACTGTTGGAATTTAGTTTACTTAAGTTCTGCAATGTATTTAAACCATACTTGTGTTTGAGGTAAATTTATCAGTATATTGCTGTAAGGAGTTATTTCTGAGCTGATAAAATCATTAATTCTGAAAGTAATAATTTTTTACTTAATCCATAAATAATGCATTGTCCCAGGTTTTACAAAATGACAAAGCACAAGAAATGTAACTCAACTGGGTTATGGTGTTTATGAACACTATGACAGCTATCCAGAAGTGATGCAGCTTGTGCAGGATCACTGTTCTTCCATTGGTAATAACCATTTAAACTTGGAGAGCCTTGCTGTAGACACTCTTCACACCTTTAGCTTGGAATCACCATAGCTGGCTGAGGAATGGAAAAAGGGAAAGGACATGGAGGACATGGAGGAAGTCACCATGGCCACATACCCATTTACTCCTTTCTTTAGAGGACAATTTGCAGTTTTAATTGGTTTTAAGCTGTGGTTTACAGAGAATAAGACTTTCTTTCAATGACTTTGGCATGCAACACTCATTGTGTACCCTGACCTAAGGCTGTTCAGAAGAAACAGCAGGTTATGGCGATCTGATGGCAAAAAAAAAAAATGTAATACATCTATACCGAGAAAAAATTAGAAATGTCACAGTTCCAAAATGATCCAAGCATGCTGGAAGTGGCAGAATGCTGCTCTGAACTGGCTGCAGGGAACCTGTGGGAGCAAAGTTGTCTTTGTGCAACAAAAGCTGAGAGACAAGAGTTCCAAGAGAAGGAGAATGAATATTAAAATTCTTTCACAGGAACAAAAGAGATGAGGTTATGGAAGCTTAAACTGACCAAAATATAAGACCAGAAAAGCCTTTTCACTCTCAACATTGTACTTCTACGTAAGAGAAATTGTTACTGCTAAGAGCGTTGCATAAACTCTTCAAATGTCTGGAAATTGATAATTGTACCTTGAACTTTTCAACCTAGACATAAGTACGCTGAATTCCAAAGGGGATATGGCAGACGTTACTTGAAATATGAAAATGGCCAAGTGCTGAAGTGTTGCTACTTTTCTATTTGAAATAGGTCTGATCATTGATGCTTTTGGTGAATTAAGAGACCAGCAAGAACAAGTGAGAGAAGACATGGAGGTATGAGGATACACTCTACATTTTTCATTATTCTTACTCATCTAGATTGTAAATAGTTAAAATAATGTCTTTGAGATAAAATTGATTTGTAACCACAAGTTGTGTTTCTAGACCAAATGTTTTATTTGTGGAATTGGCAACGACTATTTTGACACAACCCCACATGGCTTTGAAACACATACTTTGCAGGAACACAACTTGGCAAACTATCTGTAAGTATATTGTACTACTGGAATTACAATAGAGACTTTCAGCTCCAGAGTAATTTAGATGCACACATTTCTGACAAAAAGAGAATTCTGTAGAACTTGGGAGTACCTCCATTCTTTCCTGATCTCCACTCCTCTACTCTATACCTATGATTACCCATGACACCCAGGTTATGAGCTGCATGGCATCAGTGTTTGGAAATCTTGGTGCAGCTGAGGATTTGCCACACTTCTAATCCTGCATAGTAGCCAACTTCTTCCAAAGTGAAATGATGGAACATATGCGTATAGGAGTTGGTGTATGCCTAATTCAGGTATTGCTCCTAGCAGTGAGATAAAGAAAATGCTAAATCTCATTTTCCCACTTCTATATACTTTACATCTTTAGCACTTTTACAGGAGATGTGCTGGAGGATAAAATTTTCTCCTTTAGCATAAGCAATATCATTACTTCACTGATAGGCATAACCTCCTTCACATACCCCAGGCTAGGAAAGGTTAGGCAGAGATGTTTTATGCATAAATACGTGCTTTCTTCATGTGCTTCTTTCAGATTCTTTTTAATGTACCTCATTAACAAGGATGAAACTGAGCATACTGGTCAGGTGAGTAGAAAAGAAATTACCCTGTAGCTTGTAGCAGCCTTGTAGCTCAGTACCACCAGGTGGAACTGATGTACCACCAGGGAGCAGGGATGATGCCACCTTCCCTGATTGTTTTCTGCAAGTAAAATAAAAGGAAGGGTAAAAAAAAAAAAAAAAAAAAAAAGGGGCATGAGGAAGACAAGACCACTCGGATCCAGTTTCACCACCTCGTGTGAGAATCACTCTACAACA
>JBAFWW010024924.1:0-13454 GCA_036873685.1 Agapornis canus
TCCCTAATGAAGAGTCCCTCCCCAGCATCCCTATAGGCCCCCTTCAGATACTGGACGGCTGCTATGATGTCTCCATGCAGCCTTTTCTTCTCCAGGCTGAACAGCTCCAACTTTCTCATCCTATCTTCATATAGGAATAATCTTAGCTATCTAGATAAAAGACCTAGGATCAGAAGAAGTACAATTCCACTCCCATGTTGTTTCCTTGTCTGTGCTCATAAAAACACACTCTGCATGGAAATGACATTGCCTCACATCTAAACACAGCTGTTTTGTATTACCCACCTGCAGGTCCTTTAGCCCCTGGCTCTCCTGGAGGACCAGGTATTCCTCTTGAGCCTTGTTCACCTGAAGCAATATGGTATGAAAATGAATCAATCAAATCTTGGTGAATATACAATTTATGACTCTCAGCAATAGTGTGTGTTCTGCATTGACAAGATGTTCAGATCTTATGATTTGTGACTATCTCTGGGTATTAGAAAAGCTCAAGTGACATGAATACAGGGCATGTGAGGGAGAATTTCCCTAAAGCTAAATACAAAGACTGCTACCAAGATTACTTAACAAGAATGGGATCTATTTGTCTAAAACTTGGGTGCAAAACTAAAACTCCTATAACTAATAATGTCACTATGTTTTTTCAGAAAGCTAACTGGGATTGGCTGGGCTACACTGTTATTTGAAACTCAAATAACAAATGTGTGTATTAGGTAAGCTGTTACTCCAGGAAACCAATTCACTGACCTGTCATTCCACGAGAACCCTTCTCACCCTGATCACCTGTGGTACAGAAAAGGGAAGGATTCTGTGACATTGTTTCATTGTAAAATGTTTCCATCAGAGAAAATAAAGTCTGCTTTCTGACACTAGCACAGAAGAAAAAGCCAAAGGATGAAAAGCCAAAACCCATGAACAGTATCCACCTCTAAAGAACCTAAAGAAAATATCCACAAAGACAGTGGATAGAACTGATCAACATACCTTTGGGTCCAGGGGCTCCAGCAGCTCCTTTCTCACCTGAAAGATACATGGATGATTGAAGAATAACAAGAAGTCAGAAGGGAAAGGAATCTAATGTATCAAGAAAAATCAAGAGAAATACAGATGCTCTGATCACAAATAAACTCAAACCATAAATTCCTTTTCCTCAATACAGCTCCATCCAACCCCATTTCCTCACCTAGACTGCTCTATTGACTTTGTGTCTCCTGTATTTCTCAATACTTATTTGCAATTGCTGACTAAGTTTAGTTCCTCATCCTCTTTCCTCAGTCTTAACTCTTTCCTTTGCCCCTAGCAGCAAAATGCTTCATGCTCAGACCAGGTCTGCTACTCAGGGCAGTGCTGGAAACACACATCAGGAGTTAGTGCTGCTGTAATTGCCAAGGGGAAGAGAAGCATACCTTTAGCACCTGGGAGACCTGCTTCTCCTCTAAATCCCTGTAGGCCAGGAGGACCTGTAGAAAAATGAGATGGGAGGTGTCACTGAAGAAGAAAAGCTATGAGAAGCTGTCACTCTGGTTTTGTTTTCTCTAGTCTCTAGATTTCACAGCAAAAGAATGCAGCACTTACCTGGAGGACCTTGTGGGCCTGGAGAACCCATCAGACCTGTGAATAAGGAACATGGATTTTCTTTCAGTAACACCACAATTAGAAAACTAACTTTCAGTTTGGCATCCACAACACAATAGGTGTTCAGCAGATTGGAATTCCCTCAGCCACTGAAAGAATTTGCATCACCGGCATGCCCAAATCCATGACAACAAATCTACACAACTTAGTTTTTGTGACATAGGGTAAGTGGTTTTCCCTAAAGTAAGGTAAAGAGACTCAAGCCTTCCGCTTTGGCTGAGAAGCCGGGATCTGTACTTCAGGGGGGACCCAATTTTTCATAGTGCGTTTTTTATTGCAGTTACATGTATTGTAGAGCTGTAACTGTGAGAAACCTGTTAGGGATACGGAGCTTACCTTATTATTCCTGAAAGCAGATTAAAAACAGCTGGAAACATCACACATCTTAAAGACTGGTGCTTTGCAAAACCCTGCCAATCCTCATTCTCACTTAAAAATATCCAAGAATTTATTGCTATAAAGCTTATGTGTACCTACCAAAGTAAATTCTATCTAAAATGAGGACCATTCATTCACTTTTCTCATGACTGCAGTGCAACACAAGTGAAACAGGAAGGCTGGAGTGCTTATTTACTTCTAACCAGTCTGCTAGGCTCTCTCTGTCCATCTTCATATTTACCTTTAAGGCCAGCAGAACCCGGGGGACCAGGTGGCCCTGGAGGACCTGGCTCACCAATACCACCTGTAGGGTAAGAGCATGAACAGATAATTGTGATGCCATGTTTCTATCATTTTCTCTTATGCTTACTCTAACAAGTGTCATGATTAATCCACTGGTCAGTTTGAAACACCAACCTAACCATTCATTGTTTAAGAAAGAAATCCCATCTCACTGGGATTCAGCATGAGCAAGAAATCCCCCAGCTTTGGTGACCTGGATAACAGGGAAGGTGACCTTGACACTAAGTGCTTTTGTTTCTGCCAAACTGAAACCCGACTGTGAGACTTGGCAAACCAAGAACCCTTGTTTACCCATTGTAAGTTTGGCAAAAAAATCCTTTAGTCAAGATTTGTCTGTGCTGGAAAATGTCTAAACCAAAATCTGGATTTGAACAATCAAGTACTATCACTGAGGTGTTTTATAAATTGAACAAATAGGATCAAACTCTAGCTTTTGTCCATCTCTGCTTTATCCAAAACTGGGACACGTAGTTCCTACCTCTGTCTCCTTTTTCTCCAAATCCTGGTGGTCCAGGCTCCCCTCGAGGCCCTGGTAGCCCTTCTCGACCTCTCTGTCCCATAGGACCTTCCATGCCAGGATCACCTACAGGAAGCAAATGCCTTGTAAAAAAAGGCGTCTTTAGGGAGGGCTTGGGCAAGACAATCCATGGCCACCTCCATAGGAGAAGGCAGTGATCACACCAACCTGGAATCTGTATTCCTATGCCACATGTCAGTCAATTGAGAGAGACTCACAGCATTGACAAATGCTTACCCATGCTGCCTTTCTGTCCTTTTGGTCCTTCTGGTCCTTGGTGTCCAATTGGACCAGGAATGCCTGGAAAATAAAACACAACAAATGTTTGGAGTTCTTGTCTGGGTGCCATGAAAGAATAACATGTAAATGAGGTGACCTGAACCCTGGAGGGATTCATCAGCTAGGGTAAAGAAGGTATTACTTGGAAGGTAGGTACTTGAACAGGGATCTCTTTAGAAGAACACAATACATCTAAGAGCACAAGGAAGCTGGGCCAAGTACTCATGCTGTGGGACTCTTTCAGAGGTAGACTGGGATCTTCACTGGCTAAGTGGAAATCAGGCTGAGGCCTTGCTTGTAACCAAGCCTCCAAGCTGTGCCTGTAGCTCAGCACCAACTGACTTAATCAAGTGACTTAGTCTATGCTAAATATTGACTCTTTAGAGGATCACCTTGAACTAGCTGTGTAGCTCAAAATTTGTTCCTGCCTACAGTAATGTCACTAAATGTCCTCCCTCAAAGGGGAATTGTACTATTACCTACCTGGGATACCAGGAAGTCCTCGCTCTCCTGTAGAGAGAAAGAAAAAGACATTCAGTGGGGAATACGTCTTCCCTGTTTGTCACTTTAGCAAATCCTAAAGCTCAATATAAAGGGCTTTATGTTACTAGCAAGTTCACAAGTTCTACCACTTCCAGCAATACCACATTGGCCTTCTTGTATTTATGCAATGGACTGAATCATTCACACCATGCAAAATTCTCTGAAGCACTCTGTGATTAAAGCAGGTAGAGCTTGGCTTCAGAAATGACTTTCATCTAGGTGAAAGAAGTTTCTAGATTCAAAGTGAGATCTGCTACATCTTCTAATGTGAACTCTAAAACTGTCTTGCCTGGAAGAAGAGAAAAAAACCCCGATCATCATAACAATGTCTGAACTAGAGAATGCATCAGTTTCTCCATCTAACTTCTGGAGTAACAAAACTTCACTTGTTACCCAGGCCCTATGGCAGGCTGCTGATCTACCTGAGAAAGCAGGTAACCCCCAACTCACCTCTGGGACCTTGCATTCCCATGTCACCTAAGTGGGAAAAAAAATTAAATTAGGAGAAATCCTAGAGCTATTTCCAACAATCATTCATTCATTTTGTTTTTCTGGTTGCTTTCCTACCTTCAATGAGACACAAAGGAGTTTTGGGTGAACAGGGATACTTCACACTTGAATAGTGCAGGATCAGACCCATTGCACTAGTGGCACAATGCAAGATTGGACCTCCTGTATTAGTTCTGCCCTCCTGTATTAGATCAGGCCCTCTACATTTTATGCAGCAAACTAGCTTTGCACTCTAGTAGGACAAGGAAGGAGATCATCCCTTTATATTTGGCACTGGTGAGGCTGCACCTAGAATAATGGGGTTTTTTGTCTCCTCACTACAAGAGAGATATTGAGGTGCTGGAGCAGGTCCAGAGAAGGGCAACAAAGCTGATGAAGGGCCTGGAGCACAGGTGTGAGGAGGAGTGGCTAGGGAACTGTGGTTGTTCAGTCTGGAAAAGAGAAAGGTCAGGGAAGACCTTATCCCTCTCTACAACTACCTGAAAGGGGGATGGAGAGAGGAGGAGGCTGGTCTCTTCTCCCAAGTAACAAGCAATAGGACTAGGGGAAACAGCCTCAAGCTGTGTCAGGGGAGGTTTAGACTGGATATTAGGAACAATTTCTTCACCAAGAGGGTTGTCAAACACTGGAACAGGTGCTCAGAGAGCTGGTTGAGTCACCAGTTCTGAAACTATTTAAAAGATGTTTAAAAGTGGCACTTGGGGACATGGTTTAGTGGTGGACTTGGAAGTGTTACGTTTACAGTTGGACTGAATGATCTTAAAGGTCTTTTCCAACCTAAAGGATTCTGCGAGTCTTTTTGTTCAAGTATAAACCAGCTTCACCTTTCTCACTGCCAGTTGTTGCCTGTGGCAACATCCAGCCCAGAGTAAGGAATAGGACAGGGGAAGAAAAGGACTATATGGTTGTACCTTTCTCACCAGGTTCTCCTCTCTCCCCTCGGAAGTAGCCTGTAACAGAAAGTAAAGAGGCTCTTAGAGCTCATCACACAACAGATGAGCTACTTGCTTCATGTACAAGGATCTTTCTATTTGGAGCTTGAGTCTGAAGGCAGCACAGGCTATCAAGCCCAGCACAGTTTTCTAAGTAGTTTTCTCAGCAAATTTACTTTTGCAAATACGTGAAACTTCTGAAGCTGTGAGAATGTAGGCCTCTCTGATCTTAACCTATTTCCATCATCTGCTAAACAAGTAAATTGTTTTCCCTTGCTAACAAAAGTAGCATGAGAAACAAAGTGTGGGCTCAGTTTTCTGGGTAGTTCTTTCAAAATGGAAACCTTCTTTGCTGCAGCAATCATGATACAACCTGGCACAGGATGGCACATCCACAAGCTCCTTTCTTCTCTTTTCTGTCTTTAAGAGATGCACCACCAGCATAAGTGGTAGCACTCTGAGCTCAGCATAGCCTCTCTGTGAGGACAGGTAAGGACACTATTTTTGGCAGACTCCATTGAATTCTAGAAGTCCTGATCTTTAGGCCCTTGGTCAAGAAAATCTTCCCTCTCCCTGGTCTCAGGCAGCACCACAGCCATTGACTGCTCACCTCGTTCCATTTCCTTGTTCAGTCTGCTCTTCACCATCAGCCAGATTGACTCTTCATTTTCATAAGGGAAGCTTGAGGAGGGTGAAATACCATGAAGGAAGTCTACTCTTGAAACATCCTTTTCTATTTTTGAATTCCCTTGGTTAATTGCCAGAAGGCCACCATTGATTTTTTCCAGGTCTTCCACACGAGCTTTCAACTTTCTCACCTCTTCCGCTGGAAGTGAAAGTAAAATGCTAGGGAACATCTGTTGCCACAGATGCATGCCTGGAATACCTACTTCTAATAGCAGGCACCAGGCAACACTGTGTCAGATAGCTATGGCCACTGAGTTTCACAGGATTGCTTTTTTGTATCTATTCTTCTAGTCAAAAAGACAAAAAGTCAAAAAGACAACTCCGGAATCTGTTAGTCTCTGGGAAGACCTCAGATCGCAGGAGTCTTCCTAACCTACTCGCCCCAAGACTACATAACCCCCCACTGAAGTTCTAAATTCCTTATCCATTCTTTCTGTACATCTGTAATATCTTAGTGGCAGTCAAGCTGAATGTGCTCTTCCTCATCTCTCTGGCTTATTGTCTCTAGTAAATGACCTCTTTATCAGCTTATGCCTTCTTTCTATCCCATTCGACGTTTCATTCCTCAGGTATTTCTTACCCAGAGCAATGAGTCCAAAAAGCAATCCAAGAAGAAGCAACGAGGCCAGAAGCAAACCCAGGAGCCATTTCCACCAGCTACAGCAGGAACTACAGGGACACCAGGATGGTGCCGATCCAACTGCACCCCCTACATCACCATTCCGTATTTCTGGAAGAGGGAAGGGGCAGTCTCCTGGTTAATGAGGTGCTCCTTAACTTCAGTCAAGAATCTCTTACAGCAAGGACACCAAGTCTAATGCATTATACAAAGGCCTATGGAGAAAAATCTTTACATCCCACTGCACATGGTGGACGTAACTCTTGTCCCTGTGGAAGCTGGGAACAACATTCTCAATGAGAATTCCAACAAGGGACAACGCTCAGTGCATTTTATAATAACAACTGAAAAACATGGTTCCCTTGAGATCACCCATGTCACTTAAGGATTGCTTTTTCATATATTGTGCTTTGGCACTTCTTCCAATTAAAGTCTAAATTGCATCACTTACCTGCATAAGCTGCTCTGTCCCTTGTGGCTGCTGATTTTAGTCCTCCTGTTTTAACAGCAGTAAAAGAGGTTTTAAAAGTCTTTCTGGGCATTATTAAAGTCAGAGCATTAGCTTGAAAGAGGAAGGCAGTAATGGAAGCAGGAGGAAGTTCTATTGTTTTTTCCACAAGGACAAACTCTTACCATTTGCATCTGATTTTATGCCAGTATCTGTAGCATAAGAGGAGGTCAATCCCTGCTTCTCTTTCTTCAAAGTGTCTTCTGCAAAGGATCCTGAATAGGTAATTAAAAACATTATAGCAGAAGTTCACCCAGGCCTATCTTTTCTCTTTGGCAAAAGGCATATTTTTTATTGGGATGACACAATAGCTCTGCCTCTTTTCTTTTTGCTTTCAAAGCTCCCGAGCTTTTCAAAATATTCTAAGGCACAATTTGAAGCTTCAAATGCAAAAGCTAGATCTAGATTGCAGCTGCCATGGTCAAAGGCTAACTGCCTGTCAGAGCTTCTCATTTGGCTTGCAGAGATTTGAGTCAGATGTCCTGAACTCCCCCATTTTTCTGCCTTAGCACATCCATATGTACAGAAGAAAATTTACCTCCATTAAGCCCAGTGGTAGAGGCACTAAAGACTTTACCACTGTCCTTGTTCATGACCAAGCGCTCCACCTCCTTCTTTGCTGGGGCATTCTCCTTCTCCAGCAGCAGGAACTTGCAGTCTTTGCGCAGAATGTCTTCTCCCTGGGAGCTCAAAACTGCTCCCCCTGCAATATTGGTAATAGATGGGTAAGAGGAGGAAATGAGTGTGGGCCACTGCAAGTCTTTTGTTCATTAAAACATGCAGTCCCATTGCGATTGGAGTTGCCACTATTATAAGCACTGAGTAAGAGACACACTGTCACTGAAGCTAACAGGAGACCTGTGTGTGTCATTAGATCTCTTTAGAGATGTGTATTTCACTAGCAGGGCAGCAACTGCAACCAGAAATGGGAGCATCTGGAATTCAATCACATGAAGAAATTACCTGACCAATGACATCTTTGCTTCTCAAACACACTATAGGATCATAGAAACTCAGTCTGAGAGAGACATTCAAGAGCCACCAGAGCCAGCAGAGGTTAAGCTGAGGAGCAGCTTTATCAGACCTACTCTGTCAAACACAAAAGACTTCATATCCTTAGGAGGCAGGCATGGCTATGAGGCACTGAACTGTAGCTTACTGAGGTTTGGCACATGCCAAGCAAGGCTCAAAAACACTGGTGTGGTCACCCTTCTGCAAACAGAAAGTATCAAGTATACTTTGAACGTGAAACCTGAATTTGCACACAAATTGACACAACACTGAAAATCAAGATAACTGTAATGTTATAGCATTGGGTGACATGGTTAAGTGTGAGGTGTCCCTGCTTATGGCAGGGGGGTTGGAACTGTATGATCTTAAGGTCTTTTCCGACCCTTACTATTCTATGATTCTAATATAGACTTAAACTGTCTTAAGGAATAAGGTCTACTAAAGAAGAAAGTTATAAAGTCACAAATAGATCAACACACCATCCACTTTGAAACCTCTTAAACCTCTCAAACCTCTCTATGAGTATTATTTACAATCAAAGATAAACACTAAATATAAGCCAGAGGCATTTCTCATTCAACCAGCGTATTCTCAAACACTTCAGCCACCTATATGAAAATGGGGAGCAGGTCCTATCAGATGTCTTAAAAGCCTGTCTACCTTCAAGTTCTTGTTGTTGTTCACATGCATCTACAGCAAAGTCTGAAAATGTTGCTTTATCTCTGCTGAAGCCAGCTGAGCATCTACAGCATCTATTAACTCACAGCAGAGCTTACATAAGATGGAGACAACATATTCAAAGAGCAGGGATTTAAAACCAAACAATTTGGTTTGTTATACATTTATACTCTTTCTCACCCCCCTTCCAAGCTAGTATGATTTGGGGAATTCCTTTGTAATCAAGATCTTTCCTTTATCTTGGATGTTTTTGCAGCCCTGGTTACCAGGAGAAATGTCATTTCTCTACTGTGTTGGTTTGGGTTTTTTTCTCCTCAGTAGCAATGAGAAGAAAAAAAAAAAGAAATAAGAGGGAAAAAACAACCAAACCCACTCTCTCGTGAGCCTCTGGTTCAGCACAGTTCCTCCTTCCCCAGAGACACTCACAACCCTGGTCTTTGCTTATATTGGAAAACCAGGCCACATTAGGAAATACGTGCCCCACACACAGCCAGAGGCAAGGGCCCTGAGAGCATCACCCCCTTCCTGGAGGTCTGATACCCTGGGCTCACTGAGATAGTGCAGCTGAAGGCTGCCTCTTTCCCTGCAGCAACCTTGGAGGCAGGGCTGGAAGGAGACCTCAGGGAAGCTCTGGTGCTGGGCTCTGCCTGAGCTACCACTGCAGCTCTGTGATGACCAGGCCTGTAGCTCCCTGGGCCTGCTGACCAGCTTCTTGGTCAGATCTCAGACCTGCCTCACTGCTAGGGACTTGCCTGCTGATCATGGGGCTGTGTCCAGCACCAACTGCTATCTCTGGACCTGACTCGTCAGACTTCTCCCATTGCCATGTACTTGTCCAGCAATCTGGACTATCCATTGACTCCAAGCTGCCATCTCCAGGCCTGTCCTGCTCACCTTGCATAGATCCTGTGGAATGAAGCCCTGGCCAGTGAGATCCATGCTTCACTGGCCATGTTCCAGCACTCAGCTCCTTTAGGAAGCAGCTGGCCCTCACTGTCCCCTGATGCCAGAATATTGTGGCACATACAAGAATACCAAGCCACTTCCTCAGACCCACGCTTTGTCTAGATCAGCGTAGTGTCTCTTACAGGACTAGTTCTTTTTGCCAGAATACATGCTGCCATTCAAGAACAAGATCCAGGTAGAAATGAAAAGGAAAACAGGCTACCCATCTTTATTAAGGGCTCTGAGTGAAGAGTTATAAATCAACTGACCTCCCTTTGTTATTTGAACAGATAATGGAACAAGCTGTTCAGCAATCAGTGTGCAAGCAACTAAATAACAATAAAGTAATGAGAAACAGGCAGTGTGCATTTGTCCAGAACAAATCATGTCAAAGTAACCTAATTTATTTCTTTGCTGAGATAACTAAGTAGGTGCTGAAAGGAATAGATGAAACATCTTTTGACTTCAGTAGGGCTTTTGACATTGCCTGGAACACCACTCTCATAAAGGCAAATAGGTCTCAGATAGTATTAACATGAGAGGTGTGTGATTGAAAAACAGTTCCCAAACTGTAGCAGTGGATATTTTGCTGTCTGTAGGAAGGTACATCAAATTATGAGATCTGATCTGTCTGCTAGGATTCATTACTTTAGTGACTGACCTTTGACGTCAACCTTCTGCAAGTAACAGGGAATCAGGCAGTACCGCACTTTGGAGGCAAATATTTGAACATCATTAATTTAACACCACTAAATGGCAGAAAGAGCCTCAAACCACTGAGATGAAACTCAATGAAGACAAGAACAAAGTATTACACTTCTAAAAGTTGAATTCTCAAATTCAAAACGAGAAAAAAAAGTGAAGCCTTTGGTAAGATACCAAAAAGTACATCCTCTCAGGGCAAGCACTTTAAGAAATCTGTGACTATACATTGGAAAATGTGGACTATATGAAAAGCCACTTCTTTGTCATGAGGACAGCATGACCGGGAAGGGACAGTGCACTGACAACAAACACAGTGATCTCCCAATCTGAAATACACACAGCACCAAATAACACAAAAATCATTTGCAGCAGTCAAAACTACCTTGGTTTGTAGAATACTGGCCTTGTGCCATCTGTCCTACTGCTCTGAGCAACCTGTCGTGGCCCTGATGTGCTTTCCTTTTGCCATTCCTCCTCCTGTTGCATGAAGCCTCTCTTCTCTGGGAGATGTTGCTAAAGGGCTGCTCACCCTGCCAGAGGGCAATGGGTGAGAAGAGAGCTATAGATTCAGGAGCTCTGGGCTCTACAGGGTGAAGAAGGGAAGCCACAAGTCTCCTAGTGCCACCACTGCCTGAAGTCCCTCAGGACAAGTCAGACTGTGTCCCAGTAAGAGGCAAGAGAGAGTCACAAGAGCTCAGAGGTGACATTGCACAGGTCTCCTGATCTGCACAGCATGATAATACAGGCTGAGAGGCAAACCCTTCCTGTTGGAGTGCCCATCTTCTAGCAGAGCCCAAATAGGTATTTTTTGCCCTCAATGCCACCCCCTCTTGGGACTGTGCCAAGAGGCAGGGTGACTTGAACAGCAGCCTGCTTCAGGACAAACACAGAAATCACTGACAACTGGTTTGGTTTTGTTTCTTTTGGCAGATATCACACAAAGGCCCGGAGATCAAAACTACGGCACGACACACGCTGGCTCATGTCACTGAGCTTTGCAACTTTTCCTCTGACGATGCCAAGTGACCCCCAGGAAATCTCTCAGTCTTCAAGCCAAAACTTAAGCTTGGAAAACTTCTGTGGCCAGCGTCACCACAGTTGGAGACTGCAGGCTGGCTTTATAAAACGGGGTCTCCTGCAAGTTCATCCTCAGTCTGGAAAGCCTTTCCAGTTGCTTTCTAGTAACGCTCTATCTGCTCTGACTTAGAAGTTCATTGCTCCGCCATGGAATGGGACACATTTCCCAGATGAGGTTTCAGCAGAACACAGGAGGGTTAAGCTGTGCAACCGACTCCTGGCGCTTTTGCAGCCCAGCAGTATCGCTCCCATCTTGCTGAAAGGTTAAGGGTATCGCACTCACAGCAGTTTCATGAACGACTCAAAGAATGCAAGATGTACCAAGCCATGCTTGAATTAAGGAAATCACATTTTGCTGCCGCCTTTCACACCTTCGGACAGAACTAAAAGACCCCAAAGTTACGAGCAGCCAAAAATGCAGGCTGGGGACGCTGCCGTGCAAGATGCATTGCAGGCACAAGCCAGCAGAGCGCTGACCCGGTGGGCTTGGGAGTGTTGAAGCCCGGCGGATGCCCCGTATCCATGTGCCTGACGGTACCCCTGAGCTCGCAGCACAACTCCCCAGGGGGAAACGCTCCCTGACAACCGGCTCCCAAAGCCGGCTCAGAATCTGGGGCCGGGCACAGGGAGGAGACCCTCCTCCCCGGGGCCAGCCCGCCGGCCTCCCTTCCCTTTCCTCCCTCCCCTTCGCCTCCGGCCGAGCTGCAAAGAGTCCTCCTCTGGGCAGGGGTGTGAGGCTGCTCCCCCTGGTCATTTAAATTGCAAATACAGCGGCTCGGCGCCCGCCCAGCCGGGGGGAGGCGGGTGCGGGTGTTGGTGCTGCGCCGGTCGGCAGACGTGAGGCTGGCAGCGGCACGGACGAGCCCATGGCCCTCGGGGCGGCCCCTGCCTCCGAGACTTCGCTCTGCGCCCTGCTCTGGGCAGCAGCAGCGACGGCAGCAGCAGCCCCGGATCGGCCGAGCGGCTGGTGGGCTCCCGGCGCCCCATCCGTGCCCCCTAAGCCCTTTGAGAAGCAGGCCAAAGAGAAGAAGAAGAAAACACCCCCTGAAAAGCCCCCCCCGGGCAAACCGCTCCGTAAGCAAGTGCAGATCAAGAAGGCGAAGCAGAAGGACTCACAGCCGCTCTTCCTGCCCCTCTGGCAGATCAGCCTGGAGGGCTTTCGGGCGCCCGCCGAGCCCCCCGCCGAGGAGATGCAAACCCAGCCACCACCAGCCTGCCCGCCTCAGCCTCTTGCACTACCCCTGCCCGCCGCTTGCCCCCCGACACCAAACCCCCTGGATGGCTGCCCCCCGGCTCCCGACTCTCAGGAAAGGGGTGCCCCCGGGGGGGGCCCCCAAATTCACCCTGCGCCGGCGGGTTCAACCAGCTCTGAGGAGGCGCCGGCCCCGGCCCCCATCATGGTGGATGACAAGCTGGAAGAGCTCATCCGGCAATTTGAAGCTGAATTTGGGGATAATTTCAACCTGCAGCCCCCCGAAACACCCGCCACGCTCACCACTGCGGCTGCCGAGGTGCCGGGGGGGTCGGTGCCAGCCCTACAAGTGCCCCCCAACGCCACCACTGCCGTTTCAAGCAGCACTCCCCAAGCCGGACCCAAAAGCTTTCCGTTCTCACCGGGGAAGGCTCCGCTTTCGGAGCCCCCGTTCAGCGCCCGGTCCCCCAAACAGATCAAAATCGAATCTTCTGGTGCTATCACCGTGGTGTCCACCACGTGCTTTTACTCCGAGGAAAGCCAAAACCCGGACGTGGATGACACCGACGGGACCCCCACCAAGGACGAGGTGCCGCTGACGCCGACCCTTAGCGGCTTCTTGGAGTCGCCGCTCAAGTACCTGGACACGCCGACCAAAAGCCTCCTGGACACGCCAGCCAAGAGGGCACAAGCGGAATTCCCAACCTGTGACTGTGTTGGTGAGGGACCGGTCGTGCTTTGGGGTGCCAGGGCGGTGGGGAGCCCCCCCGGGGGGAGGGGGGTTGGAGGGGATGCTGTGCTTGTGCAATGGAGCTCCCTTTGGCTTGGAGCTGGAGGTGTTGGGTTAGAAAAGACCAGAGGAGGCCATGGAGCTGCTGCGAGGGCTCTGCTCTGGAGCCAGGCTGAGAGAGCTGGGCTGGGGCAGCCTGGGGGAG
>JBAFWW010024927.1:0-23820 GCA_036873685.1 Agapornis canus
TCCTGTCACTACAGTCCCTAATGAAGAGTCCCTCCCCAGCACCCTTATAGGCCCCTTTCAGACACGCAGATGAAAATCTATGGCTTCTATAAATATGGTCACCACTCTGTTCTCTTGTCCATTCCTGCCCAGCATATTTTAACAGCTGAATCTTTCCCTTTTTGCCCTCTGAGTGGCCAGTTTGGTACACTGTGAGAAATGCATCTTTGTTTTGTTTTTGTGATAAAAAAGGTAAGTGAAAACCAACACTTGTATCTAATACTCAGTGACAGAGCCAGTGTTAAATTCTTCTCAGCTGAAAATCACACTTGCTATACTGACATCATACCCCCACCATATTCTGAGACCTCCTGCCAAAAGGCAGCTCTGACTCACAGGACCAGAACTCAAACATTTCTGTTCTTTAATTTTCATAACACCCTTTAAAATTACTTTTTTATCCCCCCCCCCCGATGCAGTTCCATGGGCTGTTAAAGAAGGAAAAGTTTGATCTATCACACTAAAAACATCACCACTTGGGCTAGATTTAGGAGTAGCCTACTCAGCTGCTCTACGGGAACAGAGAACTGCAGGGAAAGGCACTCTCTCTCCCCAGATCACTCTACTTGGAGAGGTTCCTCCGATAGCTGTCAGCTGCTCCCCCTCTGGGGAACAGTGTCAGCAGTTGTGACACTGACTTCTATAACAAGATCTGGTGCAGCTACACTTTTGCTTTAAATGAGCTTTTTGAGTATCAGAAGAATTTGTACTAAGCAGCACAAACTCCACACATACTAAAAATGGAGTTATGACCCTGAACTGAGCTCTGTGCTTTTGTGACAAAACTGTTCAAGCTAGCTATCTAAAACTCTCTCCAGTATCTCTACATCTATAGCACAGATGTGTACTCAGGTCTTCAGAGATCAAGCTCTTCCTTGCAGGTAAAGCTGCTCAACAGAAACCATTTTTTTCCACCTGTGAGCAAATAATTATTTAAAATCACTAAACCCCCACCCTAGATTATAGGTGTAATCTGCTTGTTTTATACAGGAAGGAATCCTGAATGATGTAAACAAGCGAGTTTTCCTTGCTGTTGAAGTCAGCCCATAAAATCGGAAAAGAACGCAGGTAAGGACATGTATGATTTATTCAGCAATAAAAAGCTTTTTTTTTTTAAATCTGACACAGGGAAAAATATGCACATCAGGAGAGATTTTCTATCATCCTTCAATTTATATGCTCCTGTAATGCTAAGAACTAGTAAGTTACTTCTGAGTTGGTGTGACTGAGCTCATCATCAAGTGTTCATAAAGTGAAGACATCTATGCTCTCTATTTAAAATAAGAAAATGTGGCAGTTTTAATATTAAAAAAAAAACAAACAAACAAAACAAGGCCAAAACCTAATGAAACACCCTTATGCTTCAGCAGCACGCAATAAATACCTTGGCAGATCAGCACATTTTAAATGTAAAGTAGTGACGTACTCATTAATGAATAAAGGGTATGATATTACACCATCACGGAATCACAGTATGATTAAGGTTGGAAGGGACCTTTGGAGGTCATCTAGTGCACTCCCCTGCCCAAGCAGGGCCAGCTAGAGCAGGATGCCCAGGATTAATCTAGGTGGCCTTTGAAGATCTTCACTGAAAGCTTACTAGTTGTTACTCTGTTATATTCTGTGACACATGTATCACATTTTACTAAGTCATAGAAAAGAGAAAAATAATCCCTGAACTTCCTAAGGAAGTACTTGCTTATTATAATTATCATTGTGTTTAGGTGGATATCTTAAATTACACCTGTGAGTGAATATTAGAATCTGCAAAAAATGTGCAAAACAGAATGACAAATTTTATCCAACAGACAATTTGGATACTCCTTCTCATCTTCACACCACATCTCAACTGAGTGTTTTAAAGTGTTTGCTAACCTAGCCAAGAAAATTATAATTTTGAGGGGAAAAAAATGGTAGTAGGAAGTTTGTCTAACAGAAAATTCCAGTACATTGAAAATATTCAGTTCATATAATAAGCAACATTTAAACAGACCTTCAACTACACTGAAAGGGGAAGACACAATTTAAAAATTACAAAAATCCCAACCCAACCCAAACAAAAATCAAACGTGGGACTTTCCAGTCCAAAAACAGGACTTCCCAGTAAAATTACAGGTTAAAGATATGAATAGTCAGTGTTGAACCTTTCTGTCTTGTCTAATAGTTATTTTTACATGTAACACATGAGATGATGTGTCTTAAAATATTACAGATTTTTCCATAATCTAAATATAAAATCATATTCTGGCCATGAGAAAGGGTGTCTCTGGTTGTCATTCTTCATCAGATGCTGCTCTGCTACTTCCTATGAAGTATTTCTTCAAATGGTGTACTCCAGCATAGGAAGCAATTACAGCTACTGATGATGCTTTCCTCAGCAGGATCTGCATGTCTATAAAAGATAGCCTGATAAGGAGCTTGGGCTGAGATAAGGCTGTTAACAGATTTCTTGCTGCTCCACCAATATGCTGCCGTATGTCATACGCTTCTCTCAGGAACTGCACTGGATCTTACACATCCTGCAAGAAGTACTTCATGCCACCATCTATGTAAAATTAGGTGATCCCTTTATGATTATTGCCTTTGGAAGTACGTATTTCTAGTAAAGCACTTAATTCCTCTTGCTTGGCCTGGGAAAAAAATGCCAATATCAAAGATTTTGTTTTCTCTGCCTCCAGGGCATCTGGTGTATGTACAGACAGATGACAGTGCCAAGGTGGTGAAAGAGAACAATGAAGACCACCTCCTACACGTACATTTTTTGTTAAGCCATATATTAATAGAAGTCTAAAGACTAAGATAAGTCACAATTATCTGACATATGCAGGACTCCATGGCATGGAGCTTCAGTACCATCTCCCGAGATCAATGGTGGGGCACAGAGCTGCTTCTCAGTCTGAAGCTGCAGTTGCTCTGAGAAAGAAAATATCATCTCCTTTTCCCAAGCTTTTGCATTTAAATGCTATCTTGTCCCAGTTACACTTAAATGTGTTAGGCATGCAGTAAGAAATACGGAGTTGTTGAAACTTTTATTTTGAGATGGGTAGGATGGCAATTCAAAGTCAGGTTTAAAATAGAAAGCACGCTGATTCTGTCAGTGTGGAAGCATTCCTGTGACTGTAACAGAACTTGCTCTTATTTGAACAAACCTTACTGTTAAAGAGCCAAATTATGCCATTGGTTTAAAGGAGACTTCCTGGTGAGATCAATGGAGGCATCTACTTAAAAACAGTGGTACAGCATGGAGAAAGTATTTAATACAGTCAGTTTTCAATCTAAGTAGAAAATCCCCTAATGGAGCATTTATGGAAAGGTACTGGTGGTTTGAAACCAATGAGGTGCAGTGCTTAAAGAGAATGGGAAGATGATGTCTGGCTTGGGAACCAAGTTGTTTCTGAGCAATGGTGCAGCAGCCTTCCAGCTGTGCAGTGTGCACTGCCAGCCTAACCTTCACACTTCTGGACAAGCCATCACTTGCAAATGGTGTTCTGTGGTAGCTGTTGAATACAGATACAGTGTCTTTTTATTTGAAAATGAAATCAGTGGTCTGAAGGGACTCCAAAGTCCTGAATACTCAAATTGGTGCTGAGGAAGATGGCAACACATGAAGAGATGATAAGGCTGTAGTAAAAAAATATTCTCTTACATAGGTCTATAATTCGTCACCTGGACCAGCACCAATTTCCAAGGTGAGCAGGCACCACAGAAGGAATGACGGAGAAGGAGGAGAGGAAGGAAGGAAGGAAGGATGAGGATGGCTTTCAGCACACCTAAGCTTAAGATAGCTGCTCTTTCTCAGCTGTTATACACAGTTAACAGGAGACAGACTCCAAAAGGACTATGCTGGCCACCTGGTTAAGTTTCTGCTCCACACAATAAGCCAGGAGCACAGAGCAGTGTAATTTGTGCAGTGTAAAATACCCTGTCCTAATTTCTCTTTCTGCTAAAGAGAGGGCACAGGAGTGAGACACAGCCTTCCACACTTTCATCAGCTCTGCTTTATTTCAACAGCATCACTATGAAAAATAGCAACTAAAACAAAATGAAAAAAAAAAACCAAACCAAAACCCAAACAATTTATTACTATAAATTCATCTTCTGAGAAGACCTTTGGCTATTTTCTTAGACTACATGACACCCCAGACTACTCCTATAAAGACCTAGCACAAGTAAATCATGGACCTTTGTCTCTTTAGATATAGCAGTGATTTTACTGTGATTCACACATTATTCACTTTGACACTACATAACACTTCCAAAGTAGCAAATAGCCAAAGAAAAGGAGATAATATTTTGGGCTGTAAAAGGCATTTTTGACTTCCTAATATAACATCAAAAATATCTGATAGATATTTTTGTGGGCATTTAAAAAAATATGTGTGAAATCAGGTTTCTAAGCTTATATTTTTTTTTTTAACCCTTTTCTGTAAGAAGGATGGCTAGATATGTGCTTTCCCTAATGGAAGCTGAAGTTACAATTGGCATCAGGGGCAAAATCATGAAACACGGCAACACTTTGTTGACCTACAGGACTTAAACACCAGTATGGTCAACAGGAACATGGGTTAACAAACAGAATGTTGTACCTTTACACAAGCTGCGGACAGGAAAATGCTAACAACATAGTAAGAATAATGGAAAAAAGTCAGAACAGAACAGATTAAGTAAGTTGTTTGGCACAGATCAAATGTATTTAAAAATACAGTTTGATTCAGCTTAATTAAACAAATATTTTGAATGAAAATGAAATTATTTTCTTCTTTCCATTATGCCAATGGTGGGTTTAAAAAAGAATAGAAACAAAGAAATTTCTGGCTGATCTGAGGTGATGTTTTGCCTTTGACATTTTCTTTTTGGAAACAGAACTTAAAAGAAAATCTTCCTTATCACAGCTTTCTCATTGATGGCCATGAACAAGACCTCCAAAGGTAGCTTCTCTTGACCCTTGAGTATTTCCTAACTCCCCTTATCTTCTACTTTTCAGTGCATAACAACAAAAAGAGTGTTCAGTATTCAGTCCTTCCACTGTTAGAAAAGATGCTTTTTCACATCAGGATACAGAATTTAATTTATGTAATTATTCCTAGTGCTTCTTTTTACAAGATAATCTAATGATACAGCAAGTAAAAAAATCTGTTCCACTATTTGTCACAAAGTGTATTATTAGCTCTTTCTGTTTGTGATATGTTAGGATGTTACCATACTAGATGTACCTAATTCAGCTTCCTCTCAAGAACTTTGCATATCTCTTCTAAACATAACAAAATGAGTAAGAATGTTTCCTAAGTCAGCATCAATCCAGTAGAACATAATGCTGAGGCTTAGGCTCTCTCTAGTAAGTTTTTTCTTGTTTTTCATTTTATCTACCCATCTTACAACTTTTCCCGGGAATATGAAAAAAAGTTTCTTTCTTAAACACATAATGAAATATACAGCTTATGGCAAGGCTTTCTTCAGTTTATTCCATAAAGTAAACATACTCCAGGCTATTATGGGGGCATGTGAGTGAAGGACTAAGTGAGAATAGATGGCCTATTTGCTGCATGGTTTTGGGAAAACAAACAAAACAGAACAAAACAAAACTCAACCCAACAAAATCAAACCAAACCAAACTAAACAAACAAAAACACCCACAAAAAAACCCAAACTACAACATTAAATACACTTGATGCTGTACCCCCTGACACTAGTGTAGTGATAATTGTTTGAATTTGCAGAAATTTTGGAACAATTGAAGTCTGGATATCCTGAATTCTCTTGATAGATGCTAACTCAATGTTACTTGTACAGAGCAACCTCATTCTTTTTTTTCATCCATGATGAGCACAATAAGTGGTCAAGAAAAATAAGAATGGCAAGTATTCATACTCATACACAGAGCACTGACTTGTCTTTTCTTTAGATGCATCTTTTTACAAGCTAGCAACAGCATGATTTTTAGTACTGCAAATTATTATTATTTCTCTGTATTTTCCTCGTTACTCATGTGGGTGATTTTGGATTTTGTCTCTATCATCATGACAGCATTTTCCCTTATGTATCCAGTATGTGAATGCCATTTTGTATCATCCTTTTTTTCTAAATCACATCCTCTCTGTCACAATTTGTTCACAATTATGTGAACATATTAAAAACCAGCAGTACAGTATGGCAAAAATATGTAATATCTCGTTGCAACTTCCATGATAATGATATTAACCCTAATCAATAGAATTTTTAACAGAAAAGAGTTTCAGAATTTTAGTCCTACTTCTGAAATGCTTGTTCAGCTACAGACCACAGTATCTAAAAGATAACACAACCATAACAAATTTCATTTCCCTTCTGAGGTAGCTTTAAGTGAAACTGCAATAATCTTCTTGGACTACATAAAGTCTTTTGGATCTACCAACAGTACCTGAAGGCTGGCTTATATCAACAAAGTCTCTCTGCTTCTCAGAAGGTAGTCAAAACCTGGGATATACAGCATGGAATACCATTGGGTTGAGATAGATAGCCCTTGAGCAACAAGCATTTATTTACTTTCAATGCATAAAAGAAAGAGAATAAATAACAAAGCATGCAAGAAGATGGAAGAGAAATTAAAAAAAAACAAACAAACAAAAAAAAAACAGGTAAAAAAAGGGAAAAAACATCATGACTTTTTTTTTTTTTTCTTGGAGGGGCTGTGTGTGAGAGGAAGGGAAAATAAATTAGAAACAAATAACTACAGGCAAATGACCAAGGCATATCCACACCCCGACATATAAATAACCAGACAAAATGATCTCTGGATCTCAACATCTTTTAGCTGATGAATAGAATAACTTCTTTGTGTTGCATCTAACACAACAGGACTCCTACAAGTGGCACTACAAACATGCAGAACACCAAATTGTTTCTTCAGTAGAAACAACTGATCAATGACTAGATTGATCAGTGACTAAAATACTTACAGACCACAAATGGGACATGCCAGTAGAACATGCTAGGGAAGGCTAAATTGTATTCATAATTTTCCTGAGAAATTGGTAGATGATGGTTGTACAACAGGCAAGCATAAACCTTGAGGTAAGTAGTCCTACATCAATTCTATAAATATTCTAGTGATGGGTATGTGTACATTTACCAAATTCAGAAATACTCACTCTTCTTTAATAATTGCAAATGTGATATAAGTAACATACTAAAACTTAATTTTAGCCACTTAGAAGTTTCTTCCAAAAATACATTGGTTGAAATATGTCACATATGATTACCCATGATGCCTTCAAAATAATAACAACTACCAACACAAACAGGAAAAGATCTATCCATTCTTTGAAAGCTGAGTTAGCTTTTAAGGATAATTTTGCTAAGAAATTATTTTATTAACACAATTTAAAGCCTATGGTATAGTACACAAAGTATTTAAAAGACATCAAGAGTTAAAAACACTGAAGACTTCTCCCCTCCTGGGACATCAGTTCCTTCCAGTAACACCTTTTACAAACACTATACCTGTTAAACCTAGCTGGGTTTTTTTTCTGTTATACTGCTAGGCTTTTGCAGAAACCTGTGCCTCTGACAGCTAACAATCTTTAAACTTGTTTCCTGCTTATAACCATTTTTCCTTTGTGCCAATGCAGTTCCTTAGTTCATTCATTGCAAATGTTTACCTTCTTGGTGTTATAAAAGAAAACAATGTCTACACTCAGCCTTTGTTTTTCTAGACTAAGAAGTGAGGCTCTTTGAATATCTCCATAGAACATGTTTTTCCCCCCTGCCATTTAGCCTAATATCTCTTTCAGATGAATTCAGATTTTTTTATGAGGTCCTAAATGCACAACCTTGCAATTCTCACTCTTGAATTTCATTTCACTAATATTACTTCTCCCCTTAAGGTGATCCCATTTTCCTCCTATATTGTGATCTTTCTCTTCGTTCTTAATCTCTACAAATTTAGAGCATTAGGCCATTCTCTTGCGCTCTCTCTCTCTTTTTTTTTTTTTCCTAGAGTCACTAATAAAAATACAGTAGGATAGACATTTAGAATACTTTTTATTAGTTTCTGGCATGATTTTAAGAGGTCTTTATTTCTGCCGAAAGAAGCACGTAGGTGCTTGCTAGAATTTCTAGCACTGCTTACATATCTAACGTGGACTGAATTCTGTGACTGCTGTACTTTCAAATTCCCATTATGAACCCACCAGCTTCTATAGTTCCTTGCAGACTGATTGGTTGCAATTTGAAGTTTTTCTACAAGTTTTGAGAGGCTGCTATTCCAAAGATCTAAACTGCTCAACTGCTCAAACTCAGGGATCACCAGCCTATCTGGAAATCTGATCCTGAACATGTGAAAAAAAAACAACAACCCAACAAAAAACTCTTCTGTTTCTGAATATTTTCTAAAATGTCCTAAATGTCTAAAATGTTTTTAGGAGTTGGAGTGCGCTATAGCAATTTTCCCCATCACTAGTGTGATTCATAACCTGGTCATCCAAGACTTAACATGTACAGTTTTCAGGTTATTAGCCCGTTGCATGCAGCAAACAGAAAAAAAAAACCAACCCAAAACCAAAAAACCAAATAGTTCTCTCCCAAACAATGTACGTGTTCTGTAATGAAAGCCTTTCCTTGAAGACTGCAGCATGCAAAGGGGGACTACCACCACTACTGCTTAGGAACAAGGAAAGCCCTGAACCCTCAAGGCCAAGCAGAAAAGACAGCATCTCAACTAAAAGAACAACCTTCTTGTCCCCTGTACACTCTCAAGATTTTTCTGAGAGACTAGAAACTTGGTCCCCTTACTTTTAGGCATCAGAGGAGTGACTTGATAAATAGATTCTGCATTTAATGTGAAAGACAACTGATTTTTTTTACTCAGAAAAAGTTTTATTAAGAAAGAAATTGCCTGAATTGCCCCTCAATAGAAACACACACAGATACATAGATAACCCATGGGTTATATAATAAACATAGTTAACCCATCCGAAACCCAAAGGAAAGCCAAAGAAAGTCTGAAATAGGAGAGTTTGCATTCTTATCAATATTTTTCTTGTTACCACAGTAATTATTGTTACTGTGATGGTTTCCATAAATGCTCAAGTCTTCCGTGTAGACTGCTAAGAACCAAGCTCCCACCAAACCTGTAGCCGTGGTAAAGTATTGGCTTTTCACCTGCTTTGAATCTGCTGCACGACAATTGTTTCATACGTTTTCAGTCATAAGTTTTTCACTTAAAGACTGTCTGTGACAGTGACAGACTTGAAATTTAATGAGTTTCGTATAGCATTATTCACCTTTTTTGTGTTTGTGCCAAAATGCACTTATCAGTGATGCTGACAAATTGCACACCTGGAATTATGCCAACTTTGAGATTACAGAGAGTTCTTTTAAAGGCTCACTAACAGATAGGTAATGTATGAGGTTTAGACTGCTCCTCTTTTTTTGGCAACAGGAATTTTTTTGGTGTTTCATTTGACTGATAAACCAAAATGGTTTGGACCCGGTTAACTCTTGGACAGGAAGATCTGTTACTACAAGGGTGCTGTGCCTGTGTTACAGTCACGGTATTTGTCTTTCATAACAAGCCTTCAGCACCCTTCAAGGCAAGAATGAAGAATATTTCTTCTACTTAATCCTGAGTTATTTTGTTGGCTGTGGTTTTGACTGATGGGAATTTGAGAGATGATTGTGATGGTAGTGGAGAGAAGCATAGAAAGGAAGGGTCTGCTTGGTCTCATTCTTCACTCTTATATTTGGCCTCCCACCTTATTTGGGTGCTTGTAATTTTGTTTGAAAAACAGATATGAAGCAGCAAGAGGGAAAAAAGTTTATTACAGAAATTCTTACTTTCCTGTATGGTTTCTAAGTAAAATTAACTCATACACTGTTTCTTTCTCCTGATAATCCAGTGTCAGTGCTCTGTAATGTTATGCACTTGACCTGGATTTTATTCATCCTTCTGTTGTGTCACTCCCAGAGGCTTCAAGTCATCCAGATTTAAAAAAAAAACAACCAAAACACAGCACCAAAAAAAAAAACCAAAAACAACCCAGTACCTACTAAGCATATGAAACCAATCTAGGCTTTAATCTTTTACAAGCAAAAGAAGGTTGTGTCTGGTGAGGGCCTCAATACAGGCCTTCAAAGGAAGAAAAGGAAAGGAAACACACGTGCCATCACTATTCATCCCAAAGGAAATTTTCTTTGCTCCATAGATTCTCCCTTCAGTTTTGGCAAAACTGCTTTTTCTTCAGCTCTTTGTTTCCTCATTAAAACAGAAAGAAACAACCCTTGTTTGCACCTCCATCCTTGAATTTTAGTGAAAAATTAATAGATCACATTGGTAACATACAAACGACAGTAAGTTAATATCTACAGTAACACTTAGTCAGTCATACTGACAAACTGCTGCATGAACTTTGGGAATCTAATTTAGGTTATCAAATGTAGTCCCCCCTGCGGCCAGTGGAAATACAGTCTCCTCCAGAAGGTTCAGAACATTCTGTCTGGAGCTTCTCTCCCTGTTTTTTTTTTTTCCAGCAACTGAAAAGGTAACCTAAATATTGACAGTAGCAATGCTCTTCTGTCTGTGCATGTATCACAACAGCTCTTTCCTTATCAACCAGTTCCCACTGATTATCACCTGTCTTTGTGGGGTAGCTTTCCCAAAGGACATCATGCCCTGCTGATCAAGGAGCCTCCCTCCAGTGTGTCAACAAGATAACTTGGGGAAGACAACTGGTCTTTGATATTGCTGAAAGGAAAAGGATAGCAACCTGCCACCAGGCTACCCCTACTACATGATTTACAACAGAAACAAACTAAAAAGTCCCAGGCTCAAGCAATCTGTTTATGCCTCAAGCTTGAAGGAGCCTGCAGCTCTTGAGAAGTTGCAAAGTTAAGAAAAACATCTGATTACAGGTGCAGAAACCATGAATTAATGCCTAATTTTAAGATCAGTATATCTAAAGTAAATAAAGGAATTCCTGGGAGCCCTGTATCTTTGCTAATAGAGCCATTAATTTAGATTCTTAACTATGAATTTGGAGTCTGCCACAGAGTGTTCCTGATCTACTGGACTGCAAACTGCTTCAGCATTTCTAATTCTTCTTCTATGGCTGTGTAAGTGTGTGCGAAAGTGGGTGACATAAAAATAATGTTATTCAAACAAAATACTGCACACATGTCAATGAGCTCTGCCAGGACAGTAGGCAGACATTTGGGAATACAGAGCTTAAAATGTGACAGAACAACTCTGTGGTTTATAAAAGGAATTTTTGTTAGCTAGCATTAGCTGTGGTTACTTGAGGATAATCACTTGGTAAAAATCTGAGGTACTAATGTATACATAGCTTGATTTAGAAAATCTATCCAGTCATTAACCCTAAGCAATATATGCTTATCTTTGCTGGTGATGCTGTCACTGTTTAATTTCCTTTAGATCATAAATTCAATAGAGAACTGACAGTGCTGCCTGGAGTAGGTAAGGGAAAAAAATCCCTTTTAATATCTTATCTTATTGATCATTTTCTTTACCACTGAAGCTCTCTTTAAGCCATTTGGACAGCAAGATCCTTCCTGAAAGTGCCAAGAGGCATGTGATTCATAGTGTCTTTCTCGTCAAAATGAATGGGGAAGGGAAGAAAATGGGTTGCCCTTTCTCTCACTCCCCTTTCTTAGATTCCTTGAATTTTCCAGTTGCTGTTGGTTTTATTTTGTTGGGGTTTAGTTTGATATTTTTTTTCCTTACGAGCAAGTAAGTCCTAAATTCTTCTGAAAAAATTATCTGCTTCTAAAATGTTTTTCTCTCAGAAATCAGATTACTAACATAATTCCTCCTTCATTACTGGGAATTTAATGCAACTTTTTTGGTTCTTTGTTTTATCCAGACTGTTATCCAAACAATCATTTCTACTCTGTGTATTTAAATGGCCTCTTAGACTCACTACAATATTATATAAGACCTGATTCTGTTCTCAAATAATCAGGTGCCTACTACCAAGATGGGGAACCATCCAGACAGATAGTGCCTGAGCAAAAGTCTAGGGAGGTGAGAAGAAGTCACTCAATTAACTCGGTCCCCACGAGACATGAGCTGCAGCCTCCTATCAAACATGCTTCACTGAAATATTAGGGAATGGTCCATATGTGTAATGCTCTTGTGCTGGAGATCTGGTAATTGGCATATGGCTTAACTTGGAGAGTGGATTCATGTCTGGAAACTTCAGAGCAAATAGCTCTGGAGTTACTACTTTAGACTTTTAGACTAAGCAATGAGCAACAGCCCTTTTAAATGTATATTCAACTGGAAACCGTCTGGCTTGAGTTGATACATCTGTCAAGTGAAGAGAAATATCAAAATAAAAAAAAATGCTGTGTTCAGAGACATCAAAATTATTGCCACATTCCTACAGGGCTATGGTTATAAACATGAATAGTTTATATTTAGTGACATACATAGTTTCAAAATTTATATAAACCAGCACTACTACTGCAGCAGTCTACTTCAGTATTCAGTACTGTACACAAAAGATCTCACAGATTTTGGAGAGGTTCTGGTACACTAAGGCTTATTATCTCTAATGTTCAAAGGCTTGCAGCTTCACTGGACAGCAAATCAGCTGTTCTGTATGGGCAAGGTAGCACCATGTAGCCTTATTAGTTATGTTTCTTATTCTTTGTGTTTTGTGAAATAAAAATCTTAGTAGAAATTCATTGAGAGGAAGTTTGGACTACTTTGTAGTTTGCTACAAAAGCCTACAGTCCAATTATACTCCTGGGGAGAAAAACGTGTATTATAAGCTTCAGTTGCAGGACAGCAGTGTTGAACCAAGAGCAGTTCTTACCGCATCATCTCAGTATGATTAATACTTATGAAACTTTTAGACAGGATTGGGATTTTCACTGTAGGAGAAGAACTGTTATAATGATCCAGCCTGAGGATAATATCCTGCAGGGAACTCCAGATCTGTCTTTGGAGCTATGTTTATTATGTACTTTACCTTTGACTAGAACCAGAGTCATCAAAACACCTTTTTCATGTGAGTAAGCACCACACTATTACTATGTTTGGAATACAAAGTGACTGGCTCTTGCAACTTCAGAGCAATTACAGCATGCCTGTTGCAAACATAATGAGCAATGTCCTGAGTAGCTTTTAATGGACCTTGCATGTGTCTAGCTATTCTAGTTCTACAACCAGAATACACTGACTAACCACACTGACTAGAAGATATTGACAAATAATATCCACACATGCACCTAAGAAGGAAAAACTTTTAGAAGATTGCATAGTCTTGGGTTTTTCCATCAGAACTCTTAAAGCAGATGTGCAATTGATCCACAGGAACGTCACGATCAGACAAGCTGGAAGAATAAAAAACTTCTTTGGCATGAGGACATACTGGGGGGTCTTCAGAGTGGGTTTTTTTTACCCTCAAAAAATTACTTCAACAAAGTTGTATCTTTTTTTCAAAAGGTAAGGACTCAGGAGTCAGTCTAAAAAGGACATAAATTCAGATCTCCTAAAAGCTCTTAAAATAAAAAGGGCAAATGCTATTTATGTTACTCCGCTGTTAGAGTTGGGAAATGAAAATCATAAACCTCACTTGCTGCTACAGCTGGGCAGTGGGGGAGTCATCCAATTTTAGTAATGCTTCTTGCAAATAAGTGCATGTTTGTTTGAGCACTATAGAGCTAGGGCTGCTGCTTTCAAAGGAAGACTGGAGCAAAGGGACTGCATTCTATGGGAACTCTCCAGCTTGAAAACGATTGCGACGCTGCCTAGGAATGACGGACAGGGTATGTCAGCCAAGGGAAATGTCTTTCTCTTAGGACTCTTCAGTAACAAAACCCCTACCATACAGGATTGAAAAAAAAAAAAACCCAATAAAAAAAGACTTTTTAATCCCTATTCACCATTACTCCTTTTTATTCACCCGTGATGATGGTGGATTGTGTGTATTGCCCTTCTCAGCAACTCATCACAGATGGCCAATTATGAAAGAGCTCTGTTCACTGCTGCAAGCCGCACAGTCTTCTGAATCATGAATGAAGACAACAACAAGCTTCAAAATCCCAGAAGCTAGAGGAGATAAACCTGTAGCATGACAGACCACAAGAGTAAAGATTTACTGGCACAGCAACAGAAACATGTGCAGAAAGAGTGATAAAAATTAAGGTAGGAGTGATGCTGCCCCTTGGTTTGTAAGAAAAGTCATATCCTTAATTTTTTAAACTGACAGGTTAGGACATATCTTGCTGCATGGCAATTTATTTTGTTTAATGGTTAAATTTTTTTTTCCTGCTGTTTTTAAGACGGTAAGTTATGAAAAATGGAATTTACATAAGAAAAAAACCATCTTATCATGGCTCCTACAGCATTTCTGCCAAACAGACCTTAGAGCCTAAAGCAGTACTGAAAATCTAGAAGGGACCATTGACATTAATACATAAGAACTCAGCAGTTCCTGTCAAAAACCCAAAAACCTCAAATCCTCCATAAAATGTAACAGATGTTTTTAGGACAACAAACCTACCTGACCTTAATCAAAGATAACACCCTGCCACACCCATGATAAATGGTAGGCCAGGATTACTGTTTTCTTGTATTGGTCATTCTGTATTTCTTTTCATCTGGCCAATGGAAAAGGTCACCAATATCTTACCATGCTACTTACATACAACTATTTTGTAGATTGTGTGAATGATGCATGCTGCAACAAGTAAACATAATAATAAAATGGGGAACGGCTGTAGACAAGAGTAAACCACTGTATTTTATCAGAATCTACATACAACACATTTTTTGCTTGGTGGCATGTGCATCCACTTCTTTTATTTATGTACAGTTTCCAAAACTTTCACTTTTGTATGCAAAAATACAAGAATTCTCCTTACCCTGTCAAGAATAGTTGCCTGGTCATGAAACCAGAGCAAGCTCACAAATTTCGTAACTGGTTTTTTTGAGTGTGGTTTTGTGCCATCAGGGAATGGTTTTTTTCCTTCACAGATTTTGAACGAATTTAATTTCTATTTTAAAAATTTTTGTTAATAAAATTACAGCTTCATTGTGCTTTATTTCTTTTGAAGGAGTCTACTGCAAGTGCCTGTTTTATGTGTCCAGTTGTTTTAGGATCAATAAGTTATATTAGTAATGCTCTCATCTACAAGGGAATTAATCCTTTAAGAAAAAAGCATGTTCTGAACTAGTAGCTTAACAGCTAAAGAGTCTGTATATTAGAACACACAAGAGTCTTATCCAGCTATCAACAAAACCAATCTGACCCCCTAATGCTTTATGCAGTTCCTGTAAAACTATAGCCCAGGACGTCTAGGGTTTCCTTTGCTTCACACCATCAAGAAACAAGTGAAATAGGAACTGAAATCCACCCTATCCAAGTGATAGCAAGTTCCTCCCTTAGTTAAATCAATATGGTCTTTATTAATTGAATCTGAAAAAAAAAAAAAGATTACTCTTTCCATCAAGAATGCTGACTCTTCAGCCTCTAATAATTCATTTCTTTTTAATTCAGAAAACTGTAGCCCTGTCAGCCCATCAACTGATTAACATTGATTCATGGACACCACTGAACATAAGCTAAAAATACTGTATTCAAACTTATTAAAACATAAGCAAGGTATATTACTATTACTGTGATATTTAAAGTTTTAAAGCAGCACAAAGCCACCTAACCCCCCAACTCATAGCTCTGTCTTCACCATTCATGGGGCCTGAAATATATTTGCAGCTTACGTGCCAAGGATGACATTATGGGATATATTCCCTGGGAGTGGATGCTTGCACAACTTGCATAGATTCTAGTAAGTCATTTTTATACTCTCCTACTCCCCAAGATGGGTCACTGAGCTGGAAATGCCCCTGACAGAAATGTGGGTTTCTGACCATATGATTAAATATACTGAAATATACTGTAATAAATAAATAAATAAAATACTGTAATAAAATCTTTCTGGACGTTTTGAAGAAAACAGGGACAAAAGAGAATCAATACATTCTAAGCACTCCTTTTAGAGCTTCTCTAGTATAAAAATAACAGTGAAAGACTAGTATGGCTTTCAGGAGGAATTTTTACTGAGCATAGTAAGCTCTGGCTTGTCCAGGGTACTGAAAAGAGGCAAGATACTGCAGAATGACAGTCAGGGGTAAGCCAAGGTGTTTAACAGAGCATTTGGTATCTCTATTATTATAAGCTCTCAGCATGCTCCCTCTGCTTATCCATGGGCTTCAGGACAGCTGCACAGCTTCATCTTACTCCACAAAGGCTTCTGTAAGGCAGCAATTAAGTGACTCTTGGAAAAGATCAGCAAAAGATACAGAAGACAAAGGTTCGAAAAGGAAAATCCTCAATCACTAAGGGAACACATCTGTTTTCTATGTCCCCTACAAGGTAAAAATGTCATGAGCTAATTGCTTTTTTAGGTATTTATCTCTACCTCCACATTGTACCTTCCAGTGTATGTGCTTGTGTGGCTCTGCTTGTCTATGGTGAGACTACACCTAAATAAGCACTTTGCTCTGAAGGCCAGCCATTGTGAGCAATACGTAGCATCACATTTGCAGCCCATCTCCAGAAAATACATGGCCTACCTAAGGCTCATGTTTGATGGATTTATCAAAATGAATCTTGAGAAAACGCTATGATCATTCAGGAACCGTTTTACTCTGAGTAACCTTTGTCTGTTTGGTGAAGGAGTTTTAGATCAGGACCAATTAGTACTTGCAGACCAGTGGCTATGACTTTTGTGCATTATTCAGCAGCTCTGGGCCTTCTTCCCCTGAGAGGTGAGCACAGCCAGGTTCCAGATCTGTAGTCAGGCAGGACAAAGCCAGCTAACTGTGGACCTTCCCAGCATCTAATTGCCAACAAACAGTCCTCCCCACCACAGACAGCCTTCAGGACAGCTAAATGTCTGTTAAACATCATACTGATCAGAAGGCAGCTGAGGATAAGGCATGCGTTTCCACCACTCTGAAGATCCTCCTTCATGATCATGTTTGTGAAATGCAATTGTCTGGTTTATCTGTTTTGCAGGGGCTTCTCTGCACCTTATACAGACCTTTCTACAAGCTAAGACTTGAACTATAGCTCCCAGGATCTTATTAGAGCTTTTCCACATATTTTACAAATACAATATTTACATATTAAAAAAGAATGTTTTCTCTCATGAATCCAAAAGCATCACAACAGAAACACACATCACTTCCTGCTGCTATGTGAAATATCTCCTTAAACACTTTGAAATACATTTGGTCTAGCCACATAATGCCAACTTTATAAAATCATCATAAAAAGACTACTTTTCACAGGACAGATTAGAAAGCAAACTAGCTCCAGATTGTGCATATTTCATAAATAATCCCTGTATTTTTAAAACAAATTCTGGCTGAAATTGTTAGACAAATTTAATAAACATTAACGGCCCTCATCTTGGTATTACATTGGTCTCAGTCCTAACTGAGACAAAACAATCTGCTTTGTCATTAGATTGGCAGAGATTTCTGGATCCTCCTTTGCATCTATTATTAGAAAAATATCTTCATCATGCACAAAGAGCTAAAGTTTGAGAAAATTTAGTTTATATGAAGCACTTAAGCATAAGGCTATTAGTTGATTTCTGTATAAAATGCTGTTTATCTCAAATAAAGCTGAATTTTGGACCTTTTCATTAACCGAAAAAGAACAAAACTCACCAACCAAAAAAAAACCCCAAAAAACAAACCAACAAAACCCACCAAGAACACCAAACAAAAAACAACCAACCAAAAAAAAAAAACCAGAAAGAAATCTGAACTTCTTACTGTGTCATTTTGAAAACAGCTCTGGGTTTTGTGCTATTTACATTTGTAGTTCTTTGACTGTAGGTACTTTGTAATCTATAATGCAGTTTGTAACTTTTGCAAATTGCCATCTTATGTGTGCTAATTTTCTGTTAAGGACATAATATCCTTTATGTACCTTTCTTGCTTAGGTATTGAGATGTTAAATCTTTCATTTGGTTATTTAAATTTAAAAAGCACCTTATAATTTCAAGACATTTAATCCCACTAATACCCTCTGTATATCCTCTGTATAGTTTATGATAAAAACTATTTCTTTTAAAGTGAGTTTCTTTGACAGTGAATTCCAGTTAAAGTTGTACAAAGCCCAACCATGTAAGATTTTCTTATACAGGATCTTAAAAACGTATTTCTGTTGTCAGACTCATTTTTCTCAATTTCACACAGTACAAGAAGTCCAAAGACTTTCTGAGCATACTGCCCCAACTTTCATGCAGAGTGGAGCGGCATTACCTATTGTATAGAGCAAAGTCGGTTTCACAGAGAATGAAACAGAAGAACTAAAGGCTTAACAGGGATGAATTTAGTGTCCATTCTAGCAAGGAATCTGCTGAAAATACAGATAGGTAGAACACCTACTTCGTCCATTCCCCAAAGTAAATTGGCCATTGATCTTGAATGCACATAATGCTCTTGAGTAGCACCTCAAAGTGCCATATGATGTCTTTAAACCATACAGCAATTTGTATTTGCTAGTTTAAAGGTCACTATGTCTAAAAAAGACAAACTTATAAATTACTTTTAAAACCACTGCTAAAGTAGCTATTTATTGCAGTTCTGTAAAGCAGTGTCTTTGCAAGCACTTAAGAAGTCTTCTTCCCATGCTAACCATACATAACCAATTATACACAGTAGGAGTGATGTGCACGCCTGAAAGGAAAAAAGTCCCTGAATGTGGATTTCACAGTAACACCAGTACTGAAGTGAAGTGGACAGAAAGGTGATGAATGGATCATGCTGAGTTTCCCATAATACACAAATCCAAATGGTGCTTTGCAAGAACAGTACCAGGATGAAAACTGTCCAGTTTTCATGCTCTGTTCAAAAGCTGATTCAGTTGTTTGTTTGACTTCTAAATGAGGTCCTAACTATGTGTTTCTTTAAATATCCTATGTAGAAGGCATAATGAAAGACAATAAAATTTGTCTGTTAAAATACCAAACCAACTTACTGTAATGCAAAAGATACATTGACCATTTTAAGCATAAAGACAGAATTAATTTTTCCAAGATACTTTTTCTATGAATTCCTGCAAGAATGTTAACTTCTTTGGCACTAAATGACACCTTAAACACTCAAACACCAGACTGTATCACAGAACCCCTCATGTACAAACACACAAAGAATCTCCCAATGCATAAAGAAATTAGTAATAGCCAATAGCAGAACCTAGCTGTTTTTGCAAGATATGCTAGTTATCACTTATCCCAGTCACTTGGTAATAGATCTTAGAGAAGAAGGAGGCACAGAACGAAAAGCTCTTCTAAATTTCTCATACAGTGCACAGAAAGTATCAGTACAAAAATCATCCCTTACAATTGTTTTGATCCTGTAAGAGATTAGGTGCAGCATGCAGGGAAAATAAGAACAAGGTTTCTATATTTCAGCGCAGTGTGACAGGAGAAGCAGTACCACTACAGCTGGACATCTGGTATAGTGGGATGTTGAAATCACTCACACATTAAGTCCCTTTCAATACAGAGCGCAAAGCAACTGAGCTTTACTATGGCTACTGGCAATTAGTGGTGCTTCTACATCTCAAAAGATACTAGCTGTAGCGTGATTCAGTCCTCAGGCCTCCTGGGAACTGAATGGACGATAGCAACTTCTAAGGATTTTATACTCTGGCTTTGCTCCAAATTACAGCAAAACCGAAACACTCCCAATAATCTTGTAAGGAAAATTCCAAGTATTTTTTTGTTTATTGTTTGCACTTGCTTCTAAAGAAATCAAAACAGACAAAAAAATAAAAAAAAGTCCAACGAATCCTTCAAAACTAAGAATTTTAAAAGACGCATTCCAAAACATTAAAATGTGTAATGTCTGACAGCCTTTTTTATTTTTTTTGAAACAAAAGTCTACTGCAGTTGACCTGCTTTTGTGAAGTATTTTGATTGCAATAGAGCTACATTTTCCAGGAGAGCTTTCACACTCCCAAAATTTGCAGATTTCTTCCATCTGTCTCTCACTTAGCCAAGTTAAGCATTTAAATTTTATTCATTTCTCATCTTCAGTTCATTAAACAACTGATTCTCATTTTTGCATTACCCACTGCCAATCTATTTATCTCTTGCCATGTGATAGTGCACGGGTACACAGTCTGCCAGATGCGTTTTCAGCATGATACCACACCTTGGCCCAATAAATACAGCAATACACGTAGAACATTTGCATTTCTGCAAACTTCTTTAAACAAATATAAACAAGGGCCCAGGTTACATCTACCAGTCCCAAATAAACCCACTGTTCTGTGAGCATTGCAGCTGGCATAGTATAGAAGACCCAGTGAATTAAGTTCCACATGCACTGTCCACTACTACCCCTTGCTCTGTCATCAGGTAATTTCTTTAATTCCTCCCTGCTATTAATCAATCTGATCAAACTCTGCCACCACAGATCTTTGAGCAAAATGCTATGTTTTTCAGACAACCACTGAAAATAATCTGAAGACACAATTTCTCATGTCTCCCCAACCACTGCAGGTGTCCAAGGATTCTTCCTTGGAGCAAAGATCAGGCAGGAACTACAGAAGGACTCAGATTTTTACTAACAGCACATGCCATCTCAATGTGGCATTCACTGCTATAACAGGAATTTGTGTTTCTTGGGTACCCCAACCAGCTGTTGAGCACCAGAAAACAAAAGTCATTTCACTTTCTCCCCCACCATCACAAGCTTGCTAAGAATTCACAGGAAGCATATAAAGTTAAGTACACCTCTGATACACAGAAGATGAATGACTAATACACAGTGAATCATAGCAATGACAGTTGGAACAAACCTCTGGAGGTCATCTAATCTAACCTTCCACTCAAAGCAAGGACTGTCACTAATACTAGATGACATCAGCTGTGACCATGGTCAGCTAACTAGAACATCTCCAGGGACCAGCAAAAAAACAAAATAAATAAACCTGGTGAATGTCAAAACCATCAGATACTTCAGAGTTAAGAAAAGGACAAAATGTGGAAAGCATAATAATAGCATTAATAATAAATATTATACAATCACATTTGAAACAGCACTGCCAACATTTAAATTTAGGCTACTTGATCATCAGCACACCTGAAACCCAACCATGCTAAACACAACATGCCTAAAACTGGGAGATGTCATGGAAGGAGGTGGAGGATGTTCAAGAAAATGACAAATGCAATGAGAAGACTGGGTGGATTAGGTATTGTAAAATAAGACATACCTCTTTGCATCTGGGTCATATGGTTTTAAAGCATATAAGTGTAAACACATTCCTCACTGTGGAATAAAGATGTGATAAAAGAATCTTGAATTGATGTGAGCAGACCTTCCTTTCATTGTGCCTACCTCCAGAAATAATCCGTTTCATGGAATTCACTCTGATCTACCTACACCACCACGTTGTGCATGCAGCCAGGATAACAAAAAGTTCAGTCTGGAGTTCCATTTTCTTCTAATCTGCCTGGAAAATGCTTCTTCTGGAAATGAAAGGGACTCTCTATTTCTGTATCTCAGTCCTCAGAAAGTCATCCAGATGGGAGAAGGAAAGACACCATAAGCAGGACTTTCAGCTTGCTATGTGTCTTCTCTTTGCAGCAAGATCGTGCATGTGCAATTGTTCTTACACACAATTCTCCATTCCAGTGTTCATCACATTTCAGAAATGTTTTATTTGTTCATAGGTTTATCTGTAGCAAAGTAGCAAGAAAATGGAACCCAGAATCAAGCTGTCTGGTGGCTACAGATAGTCTTAGAAAAAAACTCTCTAAGTAAGTTGGCAGACATACATTTGATAGTGAATTGTAGAACCAGTGTAGAAAAATACTTCATGAAAAGGTGAATAAAAGAGTTTTGAAGATGATAGAGAAAAATAGAGCTTATTAGAAAAGTTTAAAACACGCTAATGATAATTTTTTATATTTACAAAAGGATCTATGTGTTGCATCTTGCAAAAGATTATGTGAACCAGAAGTCTATGTATGAGTTAGGAGACTGTAGTACCTTCAAGCACCTAGCAGCCAATAAGTATTGGAAAGGGTACTTTAGTTCGCAGGATCTGCTTGATTCTGAAGCCTTCAAAACCACTTTTATTTAATTCTGTTTGTTCTACTTTGCTCATACTGCTGATGAGAAAAAAAGTCTTAAGATCAGCCTTTCTCCTAGAATTCCAGCTCATCAGCCATATTAAAAAAGAGTTGGTGGCCATTCAATTTCCTAGCACACAGGTGTCTCCTCCTACATGGCCTTTAGGATAACACCTTATTCAGAGGACAAGCCTTATGACATACCCACTGGGTTGCAAGGACAATTTCTTTCAGCTAGGACCATGAAGCAACAGCAAGGCTTGCTTGGGTGAAAGCCTGTGATCCTGCCCTATCATTAGACCAAAGATCCCTGCTTTCAGAGGAAGAAAACCCAGCATGATTTTAATCGAAAGCATGTTTTTTAAAGAGAGTAAATAGAACAAAATTTCAAATAATAAAACAGAGCCTAGTAACATCATGAGCAACTGTCTTGAATGTGTTAGCACACAGCCTATCCTGTTATTTTTCACAGCATTTTAAAGTGTATTCCATTTTCTTCTGGTTAGAATAGGAATCTTAATCACAGGACTGGGGAGTGCTTATTGTATGGTATCTGCAAAACTGCAGCCACGCTCTTCTGAATAATCTCCCAGTTTTTAAAAAGAAACCTCTTTCAAATATATATTAAATCATCCTTAAGAAATGGTAACGTTAACCAACATAAATGAAGAGCTGTCCTGAAGATGCTGAATTGTAATGACATTTCATTTACATCTACAAATGAAATGCTTTTCTCCTCTCTAAAACTTAAGTGTTATTATGCCTGATTACATTTTGAGATATTTTTTCCCTCTTTTGTTCCCCTATTGGACTGTCTGTTTTACAAACAGGTCTAAGCAAAAACAATTAACATTTCCATCATGTGGACACTCATCTCACTTAATTGCATAGAGTTCAAACATTTTGGGGATTACTAAAATGTGTATGGCTTTGCTTAGCAATGAAAACTTCCTTGATCTGCCTGAGCACAGCCTAAGACACAATAGTGGTTTTGTTCTGTACTTTTAACAAAGACAAAAAATTGGACGGATTTAGGTCAAAGAAAAAAGAGTATGCTAAAATGCTGTAGAGTTAAAATTCAGCTGCAACAGTAAAAACATATCCTAATTAATTATAAACTTCATGAATACCAACTCAAAGATAATGTCAGTTATAACAGCATTATATTATTTGCAATATTTTTCCTCAAAATAGTACCTCACTATTCTTGGTTCCTAAACCTGCAGTGAAATTTCCTGTTTATCTTACCTCGCTCATATTTTTCCTTTCCTTTTTGTCACAGTGAGAAGTGAAATTATCATTGTGATGCTATGAAGTTGTCCTATTTTCTGCTGGCAATAATGAGGTTGACTCAAAGCATCAGGAGTTATATACTGAATCTATTTATTCATTCCTGTTCCATTACTTTATTGTCAACATGTAGTCATTTTCCAATGTATTTTAACAGCAAAATAACACTGCACGTGCCAGCTTTTATACTGGTTCTCCCACAGAACTTTTTCCTATTCAAAATTGGTTAGCCCATGCCAAGTACACACATTCCATCATATAAATTTTTTTACACTTAACCATGTAAGTGATGGTGAAAACTGAAACTCTTTTCCTGAACTTTGGATTTAAAAAAAAAGGAAAGGGAAAGGGAAAGGGAAAGGGAAAGGGAAAGGGAAAGGGAAA
>JBAFWW010024928.1:0-12760 GCA_036873685.1 Agapornis canus
AAATAAATGCTTACGGAAAACTAGGATGGTTTATGTACCGCGGTTAAGCGTTCAGAAATATACAATGTTATTACATTTTTCTAGTATCTTCTTGAATATTTACTATAAGGTTAATTATATTAATTTTTGGCAGCTCTTATGTACTCCTTGATGGGTATACATAGGGTCTTTTCTCTAACCGGTAATCCTTACTGGGTTTTTAAAACCAAAACTCCTTACACAATGTTGTCTAAATACCCATGTCTAAATACCAATTTTCTGTTATTGAATATTTCATGACAAAACATCAAAGCACATAGTTCTGGACAGTCTTTTTAAAGTAGATCTGTGGTAGAAGGCCTAACGAAGTTGGGTTCTCTTATTTGAATTCCTGTGTTGATACTTTGCCGTTAGAAGGAAAAGGCAGGAATTATTGAGAAGAGTTGTGCTGATGCATTAATAAGGCATCTCATCTACTCAACTGTTTCATGAAACCTGGAGAAATTTAGTGTTTGGAAACCATTGAGACTATTGCCTCACTATAGAATTTCCTCTCATTTTGAAGGGTCAAGAGGTTTTAGGAAGGAGAGGTACTCAGAGACAATACAATGATGATTCTTCATTTCCTCAGGAAAGTGGGATAGACGGCCTAAAAAATTAAAGGCTCACTAAGACATTATCCAGTTTTTCCATTCTTTCTTCTTTTTGCAGCTTTCTCAGTGTTCTTCCATTTCATGTCCTATTCTACCCTTTCAGTATGACCATCAAGAAAGAGGGCAAAGTCAAAATGGAGAAAAAAGAAGAATGAAAAAATTCAGGTGGTCCTTGTCTTGGGTTTTGGTTTTTCATGTAGCTGATATTAGTCACTGGGCTATTGAGTGGTGTCACAGGTGATTAAGGCACAAAAAGAGAAGAAAAGTGTTTATTGGTAAGTGGGTGATGATGAGGGAAAACTGTGTTGTCATTTGCAGGGTGGTGCTGCTGCTGTTTTTGTTTCATGTATAGAGTGACTGATGGGAGAGAACCTGCTGTTTGCCAACTTGACTAAGTCTTTTCACGAGGAGTATATACTATTTTAGCTCTCATTGTAACATTTTGCTTGCAGGATAAGTGAAGAGAGAAAGTAGTTGTTAAAGGTTTAAAACCAGATTCATAAATACTTTTGGTTTATAGGGCATGTAAGTTTAATATTTCTGAGTGGTATAAATAATCTGATTATTAGGTTTAAAAGTATTTTTTTAAAAAGTGTGACTATTAAGAATGGTATATCAGTGAAGGTTAGATCTAGGGAGAGATCTGGGTGTTCAGCTCCTGAAAGAGTCAACAGGAATATCTGACCTTCTATACTTTTATGTGTTATGGCTCAAATAGTTACTGTTCTATTTGAATCTAAAGTTATGTCAAACCATTAAGTTTGCTGTTTTGATTCAGAAAATCAACAGAGGAGCTAGAGATGACATTTATGCCTTGGAGTTTCACTGTGCTTGTATGTGGAGGAGTGCACAGTTAAACACAGCTGAAAACAATCTTAAGTTGCATAATGCAAATAATAAATATTCTCTGGTTATAGTGGTACAATAAAGGCAAAATATTCAGAAGTATGTACGCTGCAGTAGGACAGTTCTTTTTCTAGCCATAAGGTGGGGATAGAGCAGAAACTGTCTTTCTTGCAGTAACTTTCTGTTAGAGAATATATTCTGGCTTTTCCTACTCGAAAGTGTACTATAGGTTTTGACACTTCCAGATATTTTTGTTTCTAACAATCCTGCACTCCTGACACATGTACGATGATTAATGTTTAAAAAAAATCCCATTTTCACCCCAAACAAGCTGATCCATGCTGAGCGGGTAAAAGTTAGACATGCGAAGCTTTGACAGATCCTGAAGATTCTTTGAAGCTCAATGTTTCACCATCAGATAGCTTTCTTAGTCATAGGCCTGTAGTTGTTTGTACAGCATAGCCTCATTTTTAGAAACTGTTATGTTCTGTGGGCAGTGTTACATAGGAGGTTTTTGATTGGGACACTTCTCATATAGCAACATTAACTATAAAATACATAGTTTGTATTGGTTGAATTGCTGATTTGGCATTCCATTAGGATTTTATCAGCTTAGAACAACTAATGATAGGGCATTGTAACTCCTAAATACATAGAGGTTTGAGGTGACTTATGAGTATGAATATATATTTAGAAGGTGTGACTTATATTTCAAATAAAAATGCTAATTACAGTAAAGTAAAATTCTCTTTTCCAGAACTGCAAACTATATGTAAAATTTAAGTTCTTCAGAGTGCTTCGAAGTGCTGGGTGTAGTTGTTTTTTAGTTCAAAGTGCTCTCTATATGTATTGGAATATAGATTCCTTCATACTTTTAAGTCTACTGTACTTGCAGCTGCTGTAGTATTCTACTTGTGTGTGATAAAAAGTGTAATAGAACAAATTCCTTACATGTTTGAGTAGTTTCAGTTCTTGGGTGAGAAGATGCCAACAGCATTTTTGTTGTGCTAAATACAGAATTGCAACTTTTTGAGGAAGCTGGTGACAAGTCTCCCTACCTGACAGCTCATAGTTCTGCAGATGTAGTCAGCTGGAATTCATTCATTTACTGTTTGGTGAACAGTGTTGGGGTTATGTCAGTTTCTTTGCAGTCCACATTCATCAAATTCACACAGGCTTTGGTACATAATATTCTCCCCTGAGCTAGGTTATTAATGTTATCCTGACCAAACCTCTGAAAGATCTTTTCAGGTCATTTGATACCTGTAAGATCAAGTTTCTTACCGAGAAGGTCACTTTCCTGAGGGAATAATTTGAGTGCATTGAGAACTTGGTAGAGCGTAGAAAAATGCCTAAGCAGCCCTAAAATTACTTCTGGTTTACAAAAGAAATGTAGACACAGCCTTACTACTGGGTAATAATGTGATTGCAGCAGTCAAATAAAACCAAGGGCACTTCCTACAGGAATGGCTTGCCCTTAACCTTGTAGCACTAGGTCAGTCGGGCTCTACATAAACAGACACTCCTATTTTGCTTCTTAAGTGTGTAAAACCAGAGAGAGATACATAATTTGGCAATTGAAAATATCCTAAATAAAAAAAATATAAAGTTGAAACTCTTCCAATTATATGTAGTAAGAAATAGGGTTGGATTAGCTGGAGATTCTAACCCCTTATATGAGGTGGAGACTGTTGTAATTGTGTTTGGGCTAGCTAACCTCTGAAATTGACAGCCTCGTGAATTTTTTTAGTTAGTTTAACTTCAGGTAAGTACACAAAGATCAGATTATTTAACTGAAATCAGTTTTAACGAGGTTTACTCAAGTTTTATAAATAAACCAGATTAGGAAGACATTTAAGTAACATGTAAACCAGTTCTAATAACTGTGTTGCACAGCTGAAATCTTAGTACAGGGAAACCTGTAGTCTGAGCTGTTGGAGGGTACTCAGAGTAAAAGCTAAAGTTAATGCACCGGTGGTCGTTTAAACATTTTTAAATTCATTATTATTTAGTTTGTTTTTAAGCTTCAGAGAAAACTGTGTACAGCGCCTGTGTCCAGAATTGGTCAGCTGTTTAAATATTGCTGATTTCTGAAGGCTGTTTCACAATTAAAAATGAGTAAATCAGTTAAAGAAAGACCCTAATTAAAAAAAAAAATAAATTTAAATGGTGGGAGCAAAAGGAAAAGGGAAAGGTAAGCAAACGGCATGATGGAGTTTCACAATTTGTTTTTCATGTTGAAATTCAATTTGGGTTCCTATACTCTGCAAATTTAAAGGGCTGGATTTGCACGAGGAGGGCAGTATCTTTCGTGTAGTCTAGGTAACAGTGCTCTTCTAAAGTTTTTCTGATAAAGTTAGTGCTATGTCTGTCCAACCTGAAGTTCAGCTTAAGTTTTTCCCTGCCGCGGGCTAGGAGACTTTTCACTAAACCAGGTTGCACAAATCCCCATCCAACCTGGCCCTGAACACTGCCAGGGATAGGGCCACTGGAAGGCTTCTGTGAGGCTTTCCTAGAACCTTCTCTTCTCCAGGCTGAACAAGCCCAAGTCTCTCAGCCTGTCTTCATAGGAGAAGGGCTCCAGTCCTCTGATCTGTGACCTTATCTGGATTCACTCATGCAGGTCCATGTCCCTCTTGTGTTGGGGGCCCCAGAGCTGAACATAGTACTGCAGGTGGGTCTTGTCAGAGTAATGTAAGAAGGAAGAATCGCCTCCCTTGATCTGCTGGCCACACTCCTTTTGATGCAGCCCAGTTGGCTTTCTGCAGTTGGCTTTCTGCAAGCGCACACTGAAGCCAGCTTACGTTGAGCTTCTCATCAGCCAACACCCTCAAGCCCTTCTCCTCAGGGCTTATACATAAATATATATATAGAAGTGGCTGCAGAATCAAGAATGAGGATCTCTCTTCACCACTACTTGTGGGGCTTTGGGGGTTGGTTTATTTTGGGTTGCTGTTTTTTGGGGGGTAAGGCTCATGTGGAAGGGGTGGTGTTTGTTTTTTAGTGGAAAGAAGGGAAGGTTACCAAAAATGGTTAACTTGATGAGTAGGCACTGTAGTTAGCACAGGAATTCTGCAGTAGTCTGTTGGCTTTGAAACGTATACTCAGTTCAGGAGAATTTAAGGAAAAAGCTTCAAAGGAGCCATCAACAACTAGGTGCAGCTTTCTCTTCCTCTCTTTGATTGAAGTTTATGAAATGGGAACGAAAGAAGGAACAGTTGGCTAAGAAAGGTTCCAAATAGGAAAAAAACCCAGAATCTAGCCCATCACTGGTATTATTTCAGATTTATACAATGTCTTGCATAAAAATGATCTGAAGTGAGTTTGAATCCACTGTCTCAGAAGGTAGCTGTAAAGAAGAAAGCTTCAGTCTCAAAGTCTAGGCAGGCTATGATGCTTCTCCTGGTCTCAGCTACTATGGCTCTGTTGGCTTGTGCTCTCCTGCTAGCCATGGGTGTGCTTTGGGTAAATATCCAGCTCTTGGGAGACACACTGCCTTATACATAACATCCTTGGAGAACTTCCTTGGACATCAGTCCTGGAATGGCTTTGGTATCTTTCCACATGATTCTATATTAGGTCTGCCCTGGAGAATTTTCTTGCCTTTTTAAACTGCCTGTAAGTTTTTCTGTGTTTTTATGAACATTAATATAGAATATTTTAATTGATTTGCCTTACTTTATCCTGTATTGTGAGTAAAATTCAAATATTAAATGTCCCTAAAACCCATTTGTATTCAGGGATAAACCAAGCATAGGAGATAGCAGTCCTTACACAAGATTTATGAAATATCATTTCTTCCTTCCTTTTTCCTGTTCACAGTCATATTTTTGTATATATGTAACACAAACACAAACACAAATACAAATGTGGGGTTGTGAAAGTAGGACCCAGGCTTTAATGATAGTTGATCACAGTTTTTGAAGTTAAGTCTCAACAAGGAATGGAATAACTTACTGGCTTGAGAAGGTGTTAATTGTATGATAATTTTGTGCCTACAAACACAAATTTTATTGTTGATTTTATTGTTCATGCTACTGTGCCTTATGTTGAGCTTTTCTTATTTGCTAAACAGCTAGCTGTCAGTGCAGCTTTAGCCAAAAGTTGGAAGAATAGGCAATATTAAAAAACACAGGATGAGTGCAAGCACAGCAGTTTTACTTTGGCATATTATTTTCATGAACCTAGCATCTTTTGCAAGGTTTTCCTGGAAATAAAAAGAATACACCTTTCCAAATCATCTTTACTTGGGTAGAATGGATGCTTAATTACACTGAACTTCTCCAAAACAAACGTTCGTGTATTGACGTGAATTGTACCTTGGATAATTCTGCTAACATGGTTTTTTCCTACTTCTTGCTTGCCCACTTTCTCTCACAAGGAAGAGGATGGGATAAGCTGGATATGCCTTTCTTCTGATGAAAACTCTTCTAATGGCTCTCTTTTTGGTGAAATTTCTGCTGAAACAGAAGGCAATGTCTCTCTAAAATGATGTCTTAGAAATCATGCGATTTACCAAAAAGGTATTATTTTTTCTCTACTAACTGTAGTTCAAAATGCTTGCTTTGATCTCTAAAGACCTTCTCTGCACGTCTGCAAGTACTGGATTTTATGTGTAAACTTTTAAGAAATTTAAGTTTTTTCTAAATTTTTTCTGCAGTTCAGAAACTCTTGATATTTTCTAATGAATACAACTCCAGATGGAACTTAGACTACCTGGAACTCTGCTTTATTCTTTTAAGAACCACCAGTTTGAAATATCAGGCTACTCTCCAGTTGAGAATGGAGAGGATTTTTGTTGGATTATTTTAATTATTTTTCCAGGGTTTTGTTCTGTTGTTTTGTTTGGGGATTTTTTTTTATTTTTTTTTTGCCAACTAAGGGCGCTAATAGATATTTTAAAGTTTTTCTTGCTAAATATTTGATATCATATTCCTTTATTCAAGCATGAAAATCCAATTATGACTCATGTCCCAGAGGTGTCTTCCAGTTTCCATAACATTCCTAATAGTCTTAATTTTCAGAACTAAGCAAAGTTTCTTCCCAGTATTTTTAGTTCCTCTTTTTCCAACCCTTAACTTCAATACTGAAGGGAAGAGAGGGAGGGAGGGGAGGGGAGAGAGTGATTGCAGTGTTGCAGAACATTTACACTGGAACCTAATCAGTAATATCAATAGGTACTGGGCTTTAAATAGTGAAAAGAGTAGGTGAAGCAAATACTTCATGTTCCTCATCAAACTTAGATGGTCCTTTAGAGAGACAACTCACAAGGTGAACCTCTGTTAGCAATGCTATTGCTTTTGCTTAAAAATTGTGGAAATGTGCTGTCATTGTCAGAGAAAAAAAAAAAGAACCGAAAAAGGAAGCAAACCAGCAACAAACCAAAACCAAAAAACTTTTTTTTCCCCTTCTTCTTAGCAAGAAAGAAGAAGGCATCAGATCCAACGTAAACATGAACAAAGATAATTTAATTTCTTCTGCGTATATTGTTAATTGAAAAATATTTTGTTTTGGTTTATTTTTTTCTTTGAGAAATACATATTCTTTTGAGAAAACTTCTACAAATTAGAAGCTGAATGTTTAAAGCTGCACCGCAACTGGTCTTTAAAACTCTAATGTCAGTTTCTTAAAGAACTAACATGAAGTTATTCCTTGAATAATCAAAATACTCCTAACAGTAAAGAAACACTTTTGAAATACAAACTTTTTTGTTTTCTTATGCAAATTTCATGTAAAATTATAATGTTTGTTAAAAAACTTGTGTATAATATTTTTAGAGCTTAGTAAGTTTAACTCTTGTCTGCATCCCTCTTGAAAAGAAATGTGGACTGTGTTTGAGACATAATTTGTGTAACAAAATATCTTTATTTCTGAGTTAATTTAATTTTTACATGCCTCTGTTACAGAGGAAGTATACTTTTAATAAAAGTCATGTGTTTAGGGCAGTAATTTTTGCATTCAACATAAATTATTTTTATGCTGTTACTGTTTGATGTGAAGTCTACATTTTCTATGAGTAAACTTCTTAGCAGTTAAAATATGGATCTCATCTTACTATATCAGTACCACTTTGTTTACCAATCACTATACTGGAATTAAATCTTTAGAGATGCATATCAAATTTTGAGCAAAACTATGACTGTACTTTTAAAACAAGATGCACTCTCAGGCCTTTTTTACCTAGACTTGTACTCTCCGTAAGAACTCAGAGAAAAATAAAGTTTGGTCTGTTATTGTAATTTCCCATTTAAACAGGGTCTAGCACCACATGAAACACTTTCCTGACCTTTAGGAATGTCAGGACATGAAACGGAGGAGGAGGATATCCTATGGTGTATAGTACATTAAGGGGATTACCTCATCAGCATGAAAGGTCCATAACTAATCTACACCAGAGACATGTGAACTGTTGGAGGAGAACATTCCTGAGGATATAAAGAAATACATAAAAACGTTTTCCCCTAGAGTTGTTCAGCATGTAAATGGAGCAGCCAGCATGGGAATGTTTCTGAATTGCAGTGTCAAAATTGTTCTCTGTTTCCAGAGGTTTTTATTCATATAAATTCCTATACCCCAGATTTGAAGGCCAAGACTCAGTTGATAGAAAACACAATCAAATTCTGCTGCTTATGGAAGGTTTAACTGGGGGCATGTCATTCTGCTATTTTCCTTATGGTAAGAAGCAAGGTTCTTACTACCTTGTTAACTGTTGGAGTTCTAATAACAAAAACATTGCAGAAGGTAACTGATAAAGAGGGAAGCAGGTTTGATATTTTTTTTCCAGACTTCCTAAACCAGTTTGAAACTGTACTTTTATGCTACCAGTTTAATGTATTCTTTTTTCAGTCTTGCTTGAGCTTGTATGAAGCCAGTAGAGAATCTAATTATGAAGATTCAAGCTCTAGCATTAGGCAAATAAGATACAGTTCTACCCATCCATCATGCGCAACCCAGTGACTGCTGCTATGGTAGACTTGCTATAGGTTACAGAATTTGTATTAATACACGTTTTTCTAAGTATATTTTTTTTTTCCACACAATACTTGGTGATACATTTGTGTTTTTCAGAAAGATCTCATGTAAATGAATGAAGCCAAAGGTTTATTAGCCATGCTTAAATCTTACATGTTTTTTTAAAAAACTTTGGGTTCGAAAACCTTGTTGCAATTCTGTGCGTGAATCTTTCTTTGAAAGTATTCTTTATTATTAAGGGAAAATAAAAAGAATCCAACACTAAATCTGTGGAGACTTGCCAAAACTTGTTTAAATTCTCCTTATCAGATCACAGTAATCTATTATACAAACACATGCTAGAATTGTTGGCTCATATACATTATGATGTATCCCTTGAGTAAAAGAGCAATATAACAGAGGAAGGCATCCTAAGCAACTGAAAAAAATATTTTTGTCCTGTTTACATATTCCAGTTTCAGGTATCTGTTTTCTCTGATAAGAAATTAGGTTTCGTTGTCATGCGAGACTCTTGAATGCTGATTGAATTTTGTAGCATTTCTGAAATTCTTACCATTAACCATCCATTTTAATTATATTTCTTTTCAACAGCAAAAATATATAAATGTTTTCTTGAAGTTTGGAGTACTCTTAAAACTTTTTTTGAGCAGACAATACTCAAACATTTCCTTCTTTACCATGAATCATTGATGAATAATTCAGTTTCTTCAAGTGTATTCACCATTCAGACCTGTTTGTTGAATATTTTTAGTGAGTCTTGGTTTTTAGCTCACTGATCAGCTGTCTGTTTTCGCAGTTACCATTTGAAAGGAGCAGCCTGTAATCAGGCAGTTAGTTTGCATGTTACGTTTCTTTGTCCTGACTGAGTGTATGAATAATTCTTAGCTGGAAGCTTGCAGAAGACAGATGTAAACATGCCTTTCAGTAAACAATTTCTGAAGTATGATTAAAGTGCTTAAATTCCTAATGCTAAACTTCATATCATTAACTTTGAAAAATCTAAGTTGAAATAAATGTATCTTTTACAAAATCTGAATTAACACTTGTGGAAAATATTTCACAAATATTGATTAATTCTAGCTGCAGAAGTGTGTAAGTGTAGTAGATAATACGGCCTTACTGAAGTTTTTTTATGGTAGTAGTACATAAGTAGTAGATGAAAGATTTGACCAATTGCACTGGGGAAAACCCTTCCCCTTAGGAAAAGTCCAAGAACAGATGTAATCTCCAATATAAGTGGTTCTAAGAACTGAAGCCCTTTGATCTGAAAGGAAGCCAACTACTAAAAATTTGCAGACAATTAGTTCTTTATGATATTATGCTGTCAGTTATGATTTAGGTGGGCAAGCTACTTTCTGTTTATCTGTTATCTGTTCTGCATTAGGATCCAAATCTTAGTTCAACTGAGGTAAACAGCAGAAGTTATTAACATTTCAGAGATCAGTATTAAAAATGTAGAATTGTGTATCTTTGTATCTAATAATAAAAGCCATTCTTGTCACTGCATTTAAGCTTTACATTTTCTTAGGGGCTCAGCTGACTCGGTATTGCAGTTGCTGAAAAGAAATTATCAGTTGGCTGAGATAAAGAACTTGTTGGCTGAACTTTTTGTGATGTCCATAAGTTTTACTTTTTTAGATTGTTGATTTTTTTTTTTCCTTCCGCAGGTACATTCTGGGCCAAATTTTCCCCATTTAGACTGGTATAAGTTTGAAGTCATACAAAGTAGTCTATACTGCTGAAAACAGGAGCAAGATTTTACCCCAGTAAGTTTGACGACTGCATCTTGCTCTGAAGCGCAGTGTCTAGACCTTACTTAATTTTTCTATGATACTCGATGTTAACTAAGTAACAGCATCTGTGCTAGTGCTAAATTGAGGAGTTTGGGCTTCCACACTAGCAGATATTTTTGGCAAATATGTACCTTTACCGCAAAGTTCTTGCAATTATGGGATTGTTTTAGTCATATGCTGAAACTCATTTTCTTAAATGCACTTTTAATTCTTTCTTTGTTTTGTTTTATTGTTTGCATAAGAACACCACATGCTAATTCACCACATGATGTGTATGTGCAGTCCAAATATTACAAAGTCAGTTCCAAAGTCCAGACATTTACCAGTCTCCCTCTCATAAAGCGTATAATGGCAAAATCCTTCTTCCAAATTCAAGTCAACCAGAACTTTGGAGCATCTTCAGAGTAAAATACTTTTCAGAACAGCTGCAGGAATCTTGATATATAACCCACAGTGCGGTGGACATAACCCTCTAATACTGAAAATATACTACATAATTTACACATGATGACAAGATAAACGTTTTTATAAGAATTTCTTCAAAAGAAGAACGAGTAAGAAAACAACTGAAAATAAATAGAAACACTGTCCTGTTCTAAGCCCACATTGAGTACAGCCATGATGGCAGCCAACACCTTTTTGGCACAGAGCCCTGCCAGTTGCTTCATCCCAAATTCAGAGAGACACAAAACTCCTCTTCTGGAACTTTTCCAACCATTTGGGGAGTTTGCCTTCCTGAAAGAGGCTGGAAGAAGGAGAACATATAATCCTTTTTCTCTTGCTTCCTGCTTCTTAATAAATTGAAAATTACATAGTCTACAAACATACACTTGGGTCCCCTCCTTAGTTTGCTGGATTCCTCAAAAAGCATAAATCACCAAAACCTTAAGTGTTATTAAATATTTTTATACCAATCATTTTCTCCAAGATCACACAGTTATGTAAAGCAAAATTAATGCATTTTAAAGTGTTCACCATATTTTGTGAAAGCATATCATAAGCCATATAAAATAAATTCCTTAAGTTAATGTCAAGGGGAAAAAAACTTTTGTATTTCCTAAGATTTTATATAGCCAATTTTGCAGCAGCATACACCCATGATTTGATAAGGGCTTAGTGCATTACTTTGTCAACTAATTTGGTCTCTGTGTGTCAGAATGACAATCCTTAACTCAGAAAATTTTCAAGACCAAAATATCCAGAAAACAATTTCTACCAAGAAACACTGAACTTTATTTTAAAATCTATTAATATGATAACCTATACGGGAGAGAAATGAAATTTTCACACACACACGTATATGCTAACACACACACATATATGTGGGTACTCTTTTATCTGTACTTACAAGAAGACATGTCTAGCTAGCCCTGTGAATGTCAGTCCTGGCAAGAATACAGCCTCAGACCCCAGTCTTGTGTTTTCATTCTCATAGCTGAGAACTGCAAACATCTGAACTGAAAGAAGAGCAAGAGAAGTTCCAATGGAGGTTCACAAGTCCCAAAGGCTCTCTGCTATGCACGGCAAAGTGAAAGAGATTTGATCTACTTCTCTAGCTCATTCAGGTCCTAGTATGTCATCCATCAACAAAGAGAGTTAAATTCTGGTCATGGGGGACAACCAGATCTGTGCCATCTCATTCTACTTTCCCACATCAAAGGTCCTAGGACAGGATGAGGTATGAGCTGCTATTTCTGTAGTTACTCTCATCTCTGAATGGTGTTTTGAGTCCAGTTGCCATCCAAAATGTGGTAGAACAGTTTCAAAGCTTCCCTTACTTATCCCAGAAACATTAGGCTGGACAGTCTTCATAGTTCTCCTTTCTCACCTTCTCAGATGAAGCAGCAGACATGTTTACTCCTTCTCCAAAAAGTCTTGACCAGATTTGATTTTTCTGAATTTCTAACTATAATGACTGGCTCTTTATGAAGGGAAGAGTTCTATTCCATGTTATTATTTAATATTATTGAGAAAATCCAGAATATATCCAAACCAGAATCATTGCAAACTCAATGGAAAGGGTTTGACTGAAATTAATGACTTTACCCTGTCTCCTGCACTTCCAAACTTTCATCTCCTGATATGAGTGAAATTTTTTAATTACCAGAAGGTTAACAGTCCTTCTGTGAGTAGAACATCTTCATTTTGCTAAGGTGCCTTACTTGGATATACTTTTCAATTGAATAATTAAAGCAAGATATGGTCTACAATAGAGGTGAGTCCCATTGGAATCCTTAGGTGCCTTACTTAAGCTTGTATGTCTCTATCTTGACTTCTGTGGGTTGCTGAAAGTACAAGAAAGAAAGAAATATCAATTCTGAATCTTACCTGTTTTACTCAGGCAAAAGATCCTTTAGGAAACAGTTTTTAGTAATAGGAATTTAAGTGAAGCAAAATGCCATGCTTAAAGCCACCAAACTGTGATATATCAGCAGTTGACATCATCTACCTGGACTTGTGCAAAGTGTTTGACACTGTCCCACACAACATCCTTGTCTCTAAATTGGAGAGACATCA
>JBAFWW010024932.1:0-24020 GCA_036873685.1 Agapornis canus
AGTCAGCCCGATATCCTGTACAATACTGACACGAATCAACTGGGCATTCCTTACACTTCTGTGCTCAAATCTTTCTCTCTTTAAGCTCAGTTAGGGTCACGGGCTGCCGCGAGCACCGGTCGGCACCATCACTGGATGAGCAAACCTGACATGGTGCCACCATGACCCAGTTTTTGGTATGGACCCTATAACCTGAAGCTGTATAAAAACCACAATTAGTGAGGGGTTAATGAAGCAACGAGCTCCCAGTGCCGGCTGCCAACCTCGAAGCCAGGAACCTCAGGGGGCAGGAACGGGAGAGAGGAGACAGGAGTGAAATGCCAGGGTTTCAATGAGGATTTAATCCCCATCAGCTCCCGTGCCAGCACCCACTGCTGTCAATAACCACGTTGATGCCTCTGCTGCCATTCCCTGTGTGTGGCTCCCTCCAGCTGTGACCTGTCCCTGTGGAAGCACAACTCGAATGAGGGTCCATCCATCCCTGCCACAGCGCCTGAACAAAGCCCAGGGCTGGTCCCACAGCCTGATGGCTCTGCTGCCCCTGCTACCTCTGGAGAAACCCTTACATACATATATTAGAGTGTGTATATATACACATACACACACACTATAGATATAAATATACGTATGCTCATATCAGTACATATAAAATACATATACGTATAAACCCTGTATCTTCCCAGTCAGAATTAGCAGCAGGAAGCTTTGGGAGGCTGCTCCTGCCATATCAAGGGCAGGATTTTGCCCTGTTAGAACTTACCTTGTTTTCCAGCAGAAATGCGAGCACCCACATTGCTGGGATTCCACAACAAGCATCTCTTTTCCCCTGCTCCCCGCATGCTCCGTGCCCACTCGAGGCCAGCCAGGACCTGGCTCACCCATGGAGGTGACAGGGAGTGGCTGGTGGGAGCACGCTCAGGAGCTCTGCTTCCCTCTCAGCTTCATCCGTGGCTCTGGCGCTGCTGAGGTCTGTCCTTGTGGCACAGAGTGGTGCCATCGAGGCCAAATACCACGAGATCCTGGGGGAGGTGGGGCTGCAGCCCAGACCCCCCTGTGCATTAACTGGTCTGTACCTGGGTCAAGGAAGCCTGCTCCCGGTGTCCCACAGGGAGGGCAGGTCTTGGGGCCAGCAGGACACAGAGCAATGATGGTCCTTGAGGATAAAGGATGGGGATGCTTGGGGGGGCTCAAGCTCTACCTCTATGCTTGTGGATGCTGTGCTCTGCAGGGATTCCCAGTGCTCTTAAGAGACCATCCAGGCTCACAGGGGTCCCAAGCACCAGGGGATGCCCAAGCATCCTGTCCTCACAGCAGCCCCCAGGCACAGGGAGAGTTATCCCATGGGTATGTGAACCAGTTGTGTTGTCATACACCCCAGTGTGCTCACATGAGGGCAGGAGCAAAGGGGCACCTCATGGCCCCAGCCCATAGGGGTGTCCCCAAGCCCCAGGCAGCAGCTGAAGGGCAGGTACCCCCCTGCTCCTCCTCACCTTCACATGGCTCATGTCCTGTGCCCGGGGCTGGCCAAGCTGCTGTCACAGATGTGTTCAGAGCAATTCAAGCTCCAGAAGTCCAGGAGGAGCGAAGGGTTCAGCACAGAGGGATCACTGGTGTGATCCCAGGGGAAGGGGCAGTGCCAGCAGCAATGCCAGTGCCCCCAGCCCCACTGTGCACTGCACTGGCACGGACACATCCCACTACACCAGGTTGCTCCAAGCCCTGGTCACCCTGGCCTTGGAATAGTGGGACCCCCTTCTCCTGCCCCACAGAGGCCACACATGGGTCTGTCCAGTCAGAAACCTCCCTCACCACTCCACTGCATTCCCAGCCATGCTCTGCTCCTCCTGCCCACATCTCCCATGGATGACTCGGGCCCACAGACCTGCTGCAGCTCAAAGGACCACTGCGTCTAATTCAGGGCTGCACCCAGGTCATTGCTGGTACCAACACGGGCTTCCAGCGGACCTCTGCTCAGCACAGCAAAGCCAAACGCTTCGTTTCCAGCAGCTCTGTCAAAGCGGAAAACTGGATTTGTCTGAGCATGACACCAAACCCTAGCAAACCCCCCCGGGCTGCAGCTCCGCAGCCACATCCCAAGGGATCCGATTACCGGATGATTGCAACCAGGAGTGCAAAATCTGCCACGAATTATTAAAGAAACACCAGTACTGCCCAGGACAGGGATGTGGCACTCCCGGTGCAGGATCGCTCACACGCTGCAGGGGATGCAGGGATCACAGGGGCAGGTCTCAGTGATGGGAAAGCCCAAACAAACCCTTCCAACCTGCTGCTTCCCTTCAGCCTTCCCGATCTGCCCGGGCCCTCCCAGACACAGACATCCAGCAGAAGCCCACTGTCAAAGAAGGATCCCAAACACAACCCTGGCCCCTCTTGGATGCTGAATGGAGCACAGGGTTCAGCCTGGGGCTGTCGCACTGCCAGGCCTGGGGCATGGTGGGGAGATCCTGACATCCCTGTGGGGCATCCCTGCCCCATCACAAACTGTGGATGCCAATGCATCAGCCATAGGTGGAAAGAGGCAGCTCTTGAGGGCTGGTATATCCAGCTCCAGGGAAAAGTTGGATGTTGGCTAACTGCGATTAGAAACAAAGGAAAAGAGAAGAAACACCCAGCCCAGCACCATATTAACCACTGTGGGACTGGGGAGGTTGAGTCCAGCCTCCAACTGGTCCTGAACTTCACCGTGAGCTCTTGCAGTTCATCCCTGCTGAACCTGGGCAGCGTCCGGCTGCACTGCCCATGGCTGCAGAGCAGCAATGTGGGTGCAGGGATGCTCCTGAGCGCACAGAGCCCTGGAGCTCCCACCACCGAGTGCTGGTCCTGTCTGGATTAGGGAGGCTCCTTCCCCCAGCATCCATGCCCCGCCTCCCCAGCAGCACTCCCCAGAGCCCCCAGCCTTGATTAGCAATTCCTTTTCATTAGCTGTATCTGGAGGTGCTGCCTCCAACCCTGGGCTGCCTTTGCTTCCTCTGCTTGACCCCACAGGCAGTGGCTGCCTCCCCTGACAGGGCTGTGCCCAAAAGTCCCCTTGTCCCTGGCCAGGTCCCTCCTCATCAGCAACCAAGGCTTCAATTGCTGCAGCCCTGGCAGGTACCAGGGTTACCAAGGTCCCTCCATTCCCCCCTTCCACAACACCCGGTATTTGGTCACTAAGGATGAGCAAGGCTGGCTGCTGCCAGTCTGACCCCTCAGTGTGGAAATAGCTACCCAGCTGAATGCACCCAACAGCTTTTGCTGCTGAAGAAAGCCTAAAAGATGCTAAAGAGCAGAGAGTGGTGCCTTGGCTGTGGTGACTTACCCATAGGTGACATGCCACAGGGACTGAGAGGCACTGTGATTCTATGATTTCTTTCTCAGTGACTGTCAGTCACAGACCTGAAGTACCTGATTCATCCTTTGTTCTGGGGCACGAGATGCCCATGACACTTGTCTCCATCACCTGTACGGAAGGCACCCCCATGTCCTATAGCATCCCCTCTAACCCCATTTCCTTCACAATCCAACCTATGTGAACCCTTTGTGAGCACCCCTACAAAACCAGCTTTGAATCATTGGCAGAAGCTGTCCAGAATCCAGTTCAAGACAACCCAGCCTGTTCAAGACAAGCCTGGCTGACCCCTGGACCTGCTGGTGCTCCCCTGCCCTCTGTGCAGCACTGAGGAAAGGAAAACACCAGGAACACTTCTACCTGAACCACAATTCTTGATCAGCATCAGAAGAGAAAGCAGAGTACAGTGTGTGTGTAAATGTTTGCTGCCAGCAACAGCAGCTTTCTGAGCGAGCTGCACACTGCTGAGATGATGGAAATAAGTTGGCCAACCAAGGACAAACCAGGCCAGTTTGGGTTGGAAGGGACCTTAGAGACCATATGGTTCCAAACCTGCCATGGGCAGGGATCCTTCCAGTAGATCAGGCTGCTTCCACAGCTCCCATTTGCACTGGAGATGCTCACCCACTCTGCAGGCTGCTGCCACATCAACCTCTAGGAAGCAGCAGACAACCATGCACCCACTCTTGATGGCTTCATGTATAGAGCACCTTATGGTAGGTTTCTACTTTTACTATTTCATTCTTTGATCTTCCCCGCCTCTTCTTCAAGAAGCTTCTGATGACTGCCAGGTATTTACAGTCTTACTGCTTGATATCCACCAGCAAACTGCAGTCACCTTAACTGCACCTTACTTACACACCATGAAGAATTCCAGCCCGTGTGACAAGGTGAGGTGAGGGTCTGAAGTAACAGCAGTTACCACTTAAACTACAGTCTGGGACCACACGTACCTTGTACAAGAGAGTGCCAAGCCTGCCTGGCACACAGAAACAGTGCATCCCTGAGCAGCACCTCCCCGTACCACCTCAGATCACAGGATCCAGCATCCTTCCACTCACTTCAGAGCCAGCCCCGTGGGTACACTGCAGTTCACCCGTCAGCCACCAGCAAAGCCTTCCTCAGAGCAATCCCTGCTGCTGCTCTCTCCCTGCTCGTGCCCGGCTCTCACTGCGAGTCTCATCACAGGGGATAGTTTACTGAAAACCTTTTATTGTAATCAAAAAGTGACAGAACAGGGCTGCGATGTTCTCTGCAAGCCACCCCGCCGGGCCCGGGCCCCTCAGCCCGGCTGCTTCTGCCAGGCAATAAAAACCAACCCAGATGTGAAAGTCTTCACAGTACAGGGAACTCACCCAAAGCAACTGCCGGTGGTGAAAAAGAAGATGCCCCAGCAAAACCTTTCACGTTACATGGTCACAACTCACAATTCTGTACAAAATGTTCACTTTTTATAAAGCTCTGATGTAAAAATCAAATAATCAAGCAGCAATAGTTTAAGTGCAGCACAGGGTCTTCCATGTCATTATTTACAACGCTTGAATTCGTTTACATTTTAACAAAATTTAATACAGATGACTTAGGAATTAAGTCATTTTTTATCATCTGTCATTCTATGTTGTGACAGATTTCACTTTTTGGTCATCTTTCTCTTTATCTTTGCTCTTCTTCGATTTCTTCTTCTTGTGTTTGTGTTTTTGGCTCTTTTCCAATTCCGTTTCGTTGCCGAGGTGTTTCTTATGCTTCTTGTGTTTCTTATGTTTCTTGTGCTTCTTCTTCTCTTTCTTCTTCTTCTTCTTCTTGCTGTCCTGGCTCTCCCCAGAGCTGGCACTGCTGCTGTGGCTCCGAGTCTGACTCTCAGACGGGCTGTGGCTACGGCTGCGGCTGATGCTGGGGCTGCTCTGACTTTGACTCCTGCTGGCTTCAGGCTGCTCGGCTGCGGGAGGAGCCGCTGCATCCTCCTTCACCTTCTCAACAGTCTTCTCTTTTGGCTCCTTAGGGCTCTTCCCCACAGCTTCCTCCTCTTTAGCAGACACATTACTCTCACTGTCACTCTCATTGTAGTCTGGGACGAACGCAGCCTCATCAGTCTCTCGGGCCAGATCAGAGGAGAGCCGTGAGGAACTGCTGACCTGAGGCTTGGGCTTGACAATACCTTTATCGTTCTGTCCAGCCACATTCTCTTTCTCATTCTTTGTCTCTGGTGATTCTTGTTTCCCAGGTGGTTTGGTAACACTTGGCTCTTTCTCTTTATTGCTCTTTATTTCTGGGAGGTGCTTCTCTTTCTCCTTTTCCTTCTCCTTTTCTTTCTCCTTTTCTTTCTCCTTCTCCTTTTCCTTCTCTTTTTCCTTTTCCTTTTCTTTCTCCCTTTCTTTTTCTTTCTCTTTTTCTTTCTCTTTCTCCTTCTCTTTTTCTTTCTCCTTCTCTTTTTCCTTTTCTTTTTCTTTCTCCTTTTCTTTTTCTTTCTCTTTCTCTTTCTCCTTCTCTTTCACTGAATTTTTATCCAAAGGTTTGTGTTCCTCTGATGTACGCTTGGACTCATGAGCAGCTTTGTGCTCAGACTGCTTCCGTTCACGCGAGGGACTATAGCTGCTCCTTTTGCCCTCTCCAATGCCCTTTTTGGACGGCTCTGCTCGCTCCTCTCTCGGTTTACTCTTCTGTGTGGATGCAGAGTCTCTGTTTCGAGACGGGGAGTCTTTTCTCCTTGCTAGTTCAGTCTTTTCATCTCTGCGTTTGGAACTAGAATGATCTCTGCTGCCATCATGGTCAGATTTCTTGTCTCGGTTGGGAGTGAAGTCCTTGGCAGTGGATCCACGGCCAGGATCGTGCTTCTCAGATCTGCCCTCCTTGGAAGACTGGGAAATGGTTTTTCCATTTCCTTGCTCAGCTGCACGTTCCAAGTGGTCTTTTTCTGGCTGAGCACCGCTCTTTCTCTTCTCCAAAGTGTCCTTGTCTGATAACGAATGATCCCGCTCTTTGGCTTTGCCTTTTTCACTCAACACAGAACTTTTTGAGCTCTTTGCATCATGCTGGGAGCTTTCATAACTTGCCTCTTTTGTAGATTTCTGTGGTTTCTCCAAAGGCTCTGTCTCTTTTTCACTGTGTTTTATGGGGTTTGCTGTCTTAGCACTCACATTTTTTATAACACTAGCAGGTTTTCCTATGCTTGTGGGCACCTGGGTAGATTTAATGTCTTCCTCTTCGGACTCAAAGTCATCTTTATCCCACTTTGACTGAGGGACCTGGATCATAATAATGACATCTTCAGCAGGGGCTGTTATATCATTATTATACTCCTCCATGGTCTTAATGACAGTTCGTTTGGTATCTGTCTTTTCTTCAGGCTTTCTGACGGGGCTTCCTCCAGTTGAACTAGTGCTAAGAGGAAAAAAGCATGTATTAGTAATGGGTGAGATACACACACCACCATCTTTGTGGCACTTTACAAACAGCTTTTGTTTCAGTTCTCAATCTTCAGCATTTTTCCAAAAGATGTTCTATAAAACATCTCAGTGAGTGAGTATCTGGCAAATCCACTGGCTAACAGTATGAGCAATCAGTATCCTGCCCCTCTACATGCAATTATCAAAGACACAAGATTATCAGCTTGGGGACTGTCTGATCTGGTAATTCCTTCATGCCCTATTTCTACCAATGGCAGATAAATCAGATCTTCATTCTTGTTTCAATATCTAAGCAAGCAATTATGGAGAGGTGACTACAGAGAACCAAAGCTTTGTCCTTATGCCCCAGTGTTCTTTATAGGACCTTGAAATGTTTAAATTGCACAATACTGCTTGGTACAGCCACATCTGTTCTCCTTGCTTTTTGAAATAAGATGGACTTGAAGGAAAACAGAGCGGACACCTCAGTCAACATGTAATGAATACGAGGGGGAAAGAAAGTCCTAGAAGTCAGGGTCAAGCACATCCCCAGTGAATTAACCTTACCTGTACAGCCTGCTTGATGTAATAAAACTTGATTTCGACCCAAGAACAGTTTGAGGGGAAGGATTATTCACTCATTCAGCACGGATTTAGCTGTTGGTTCAGTAGTCACCATACACAGCTATGCATGTTTTGGGAGGGGAGGAGGAAAGAAAGAATAGGAAAAGAAATGCGGAGGTACCTGGTGTAGTCTACAAGAGTAGAACTAGATGTATCAGCTGCTGTTACTTTTCTCCTCACTTTCCCCTTTGTTTTCTCTTGTTTCACTTTGCTGCTGCTCGGCTCAGGTTTCTCCACAGGCTCTTTTGCAGGTGGCACATTCTCTCCACTCACAATTTTCTTCCCTGTCTCTCGGTTCAGTTTAATCTTTTTGGCAGGGTTGTTGAGAAAAGCAGATTTGTCCTTGTCTGGAGTCTTCTCTCCTTTCTCACCATTGGGCTCAGCCTTCCCTTTTGGTGACGTTTTCGATTCTGCACTTTCTGGTTTCGAGGCCTTTGTGGAAGTGGCTTCATGTTCTTTCTCAACCTTTTCCTCTGCTTTTCTTTTTCTTTTTTCAGGTTTTGCATCAGAGGGCTTGCCTTTTTCTGCAGGCTTTTTTGTCTTGTCCTCTTTGGTGGAGGGCTTCTCTGACTTGGCTTCTTTCGGATGGTCTTTCTTTGCCTTCTCCTCCTTGGCTGGTCTGGTTTCTGGGTGATCTTTTGCAACTTTAGGATGAACTTTCCGTGGGGTACCAAGAGCCTTCTCATCCTTTTGAGAAGATGCTTTAACACTGTCTGTCTTTGGCAACTCCTCTTTCACCTTTTTAACAGGAGGCTCTGTTCGAGGAGATTTTTCCCGGTCAGGGTCCACCTTCTCTTGGGAAGCTTTGCCTGGCTTCACTGCACTGTCCTTCTTAGGAGGAAAGGCCACATCTGCTTTCCGCTTTGTCTTGTCAGTCTTTGCTTTTGGTTTATCCTTCTCTTTTTTCTCCTTTTCAGACACAGGTTTGAAAGCAATGGAATCCGCTTCCATGGGTTCATCTCTTACGGGAGTGGCATCATCTCTGCTTGGAAGTATGAACAGAGAGTCCGTTTTAACGTCTTCTGTTGCAACTGCCTCTCTTGGTTTTCTCGCACTTTCCAACATCTCAGTATTAGCAAATCCTTCATTCTCATCTCCTTTCCTTCTCTTCCTGTGTTTTTTATGCTTATTTCCCTTGCCATCTCCCAGTGGATTTTCCACCTCCTTCTCTTTCGATTTTGTAGGATCTTTGACACCATGGCTCTCTCTTCCAGAGGGCTTTTCAGGATAATTTCCAGCTATACTACGATTGCGGTGGCTCTGCCCACCAGGATAGTCCTCCCTACGTCCCCGAGCATAGGGAGAGTTCTCCCTCCTGGTCCCAGGGGCACCAAACCTCTCTGGAGAAAAGTTTTCCCTGCTGACAGGAGGCCGAGGTTGAGCACCAACAGCGTAGCCCTTGTAAAACTTCTCATACCATTCTCTGTAGTTCCTTTCCCATTCTCTGTATCTTTCCTTCTCAAACGGGTCTCTAAAGTCCACAGATCTGCCATAATAAGCTTTCATATCGTAGGGTGGAACTTCTCTGTATCTGTTAAAATACTCCCGTTCTCCCTCCCCCTGAGGTACAGTTCGTTTAGTGGGAGACTGGCCTCGAAACACTGGAGACCTTGATCGTGAGTGGTACCTCCTGTATGGGGGTGACCTTGACCTGGAGCGGTGGTACCCATGTGACCGGGATCGAGACCGATAGTTCCGACTCTTGCCTTTGCCTCTCCTCTGGTACGGTGGAGATCGTGAGTAGGACCGAGAATGAGAACGGCTGAACGAGCGAGAGTAGGAGCGGGAGCGCGAGGAACCTGATCTTGACTTGGAGTAGGTGTAGGAGCTCCTAGAGTAAGATGAAGCACTATAGGGAGACTTGGACCTTAAAAGAAAACACAACACAAGGAAAGAAATGAAGTTAATTCAAACCAGCCGCGCTCCCCTGGTTTTTATTTCCCAAATTTGGTCTGGGTTTTTTCTCTTCAAATGCTTATGTCAAAGCTTCTTTCAGCTGCTGACATAATGCTACTGCAAACTGAAAAACTTGATAACATGTAAAGTTTCTGCTTACAAGACAGAACAGCTGCTGCTTTGTTAGTGTAAAACATACAGGAAAGGTAAGTCTATTTCCACTCACTTCTATCACAGGAGCTACCAGCACTAGGGATTGATTTAAGGCGGTGTGTACTGGCCTCTACTGGTATGTGAACACGCACACTTTCCACTACTCGGCTACCACATGCAATGCACATCATTTTTGTTGCAGTAAAATGCAAAAAGAGCAAGTCTTAATGGCTACAGTGCAGAATCAAACACCCAGAAAACACAGTTTAGCCTGCAGACAGCAAAGCTCAGTGTTAAAGGCCAGCTCAGCCTGTTCAACCTCACTGCTTACTTGTCAGTTACTGCTGCAATCTTACATACAGGACTACTCAATCCACACCTCCAGCCAGATCTCCTACAGACTTTGTCACATCTCTCACTCTAACCGAGGTTAGCGGCCACATTGCAAGAAAAATCCTATCTAAAAGCTTCTAAACTCAGCCTCTAGCAACATGACTCAGTGCCTAGGAAAGACACTGACAGCATTACTAATGGAGAGCTATTCAGACTCCTGGCCAAGTCACTCTGGAGACAGAACACATCAGCTGCCCTCAGCGTTTCCATCACAAGTTTTTCTTTTATATTTCTTAAGAGCCATTTCACATCATTCCACATTTGTTCATTATCATCATTCCTCATCTCCAAGTTCTTCACCAAGATTTCCCTATAAACAAGTCTGATCTTTTAAATCCAAAGAAAAATTTAACATTGTCAACAAAATACCAGCCTGCAGTCCAGGTTAACGTCTCTCCAGGTTGCCACATGAGATAAACAGAGGAAATGAAGACAATTTCTCTCACTTATCTCCTCCAAAGTGCTTTGAGGTAATGGTCATAATCAGAGTAGGGAGATGCAGAAAATCCAGCCATTATCCCTGTCCAGTCTCTGGCCTCCTCATGCTGTCCAGAGGGGAAGGATGTCACTGCAGAGACACTGTATAAGAGAGCCCTGCTCCTTGACAGCTACTGCTTAATTCTAACTACCAGTCCACTAATCACTGCCATAACCTAGTAAGCTAAGTGAGCTAGTAACCTGCACATGGAACTCCTATCACTGCTAATCCCCTGAATCATCCAATCCATCTAACGACAGAGGTGGAGTGAACTCCTCCTGATTCTTCTAGACAATCTGCTTCTCCATTACGGACATGTAAAGCAGTTACCTGGAAAACGAACGCCTACGCTCCTTTTGAATCTTTTTATATTCCATCAATTCCTTAGCAAAATCATTTGTAAACTCATCAAGTTTGGACTTTTTCTTTTCCCTGTTAAAATAAGTTTGACCTTTATTACAATTATAGTTTGACCTTTATTACAAAAAGACATTAAGAAACAAAACATGGCCAATATGAGAAAATGTATACTGCATGCAACGCAACAGGTGAACATCCTATTTAAGCAAAAAACAGTTGAGAATTCCTACATGTTTTAGGGAAAGTTTTAGAATAACATTTGTCTGGTTTAGCTTTGCACGTTTACCATCTGCAATGGAAAAGTATACTGAAAGAAACACTATGTCATTTTTGCTTATGTCAGATGCACTTTAGCGTAACTGCGGTCCTATATGCTACCGAAATACAACAAAAAGCAACGCAACATCAGCGAGCCAAATACTTACTCCTCTTTAAGTCTCCGTTGCTCTCTGTAAAACTCCTCCCTAGATAAGGGAGGTGCTTGTGTCGTTGGGATGGTATTGGAATGAGCCGTTGGTACTGCTGTTGGTACCCACGCTGATGACATGTTTGCAGGAGCTGGGGGATATCCTGGAGGGGGGACAGTGTACCCAGCGGATGGAGGCTGCCCAGGTGGAAACTGAGGAGGAAACTGTGGTGGTGGTACCCCAGGAGGAAGAGGAAGTGCATGTGGTGGTGGAGGATACAAGGGAGGTGGAGGCACAGGCACAAAGACTGGTGCTGATGCTGGTAGTGATGGGGCCTGAGTCCTTTGGGCACGGTCACCATGCAGGCGTCCTCGATTTGAACTTCTAAAGAAATCCAAAAACTCGTGTCACTGTTTGTCACACCCTGCCCTGATTTCAAAGAGGAAAGCGAATGAAGCAGGACCATGGTGGTGAGCACTTCTTGCTCTCAACTGATGCATTTGCCTCCCTGTTTTCTGTTCATTTGAGACCACAGTTATTTCTTGATCCTCATACTTGCCTTCCACATCCTCACCCCCAGCAGTTCCCTCAGTCTTCTGTCCTTACGCTCAGCTCTGTGACTGGGGATGGTGCTGCCCATACTTAAGAGACTCCCATCTCCCACGCACCCAGTGCCCACTGCTTCTCTGCCACTCCTTAAGGCACTTCACACTTCTGATCTTCACAGTACTGCACAAACATAAACTAATCTTCTCTCAAACTTCTTCTAACTTCTCCCACCTATGCTTCCTACAGTGTTGCCTCGTGCTGATGAATTTGGCCTGTTCTTGTCCCTGAACTCTTATTTTCTTGTTTACTGAATATGAGATTTTAGGCAATCTCTGGGATGGATCCTCGGTTTTGTTTGGATTGATCTTAAGATTCTATAAACACAATGCACCCTTCCAATCCATCTGTAACATTATATATATGTATGCACACCAAAAGGACTAACTTGACACTGCAATACCATATAGAACAGATTCCCCTCTCTCCAACTCAGAGAGGGCAGCCTGGCTATTTGAGATGACTAAATTAGAGAAATTCAAAACTGTCATAAAATAAGTGTTGATTCTTCCAATCATTTGCTCAATAAGCATCAACTAAGTTGATGAAGAATGTTGGAACCTGATTTCTATTAGGCTATCAATTTCTTCAGCACTATTCAGTCACTGATCAAATGGGTGACCTTCCATTGATCTTTACATTAGACTTGATTTTTATATGTAATTACGGTTTCCTCAAGAAGAGTTCATTTTTCAAGGTCCTCTCTTCAATTATGGACTGGAGTTTCATGTTACATGAACTTTCCGCAAGCACAGATCCCCTTTGTTAAAGGTAATTCAAATTAAGCCATTGAAAAATTAATTACCATTTGTATTCTCCACAGCTCTCTGTGTGTAGTTTCATTACAAATCAGCAGATGTGTAAATTACGTGGTACAGCCCAATTTAACAGCTTACAAGTAGTAGCAATATATAGAATTTGTGTAGGATACTTACAGTTCCCAGCCTGGTCTGCCGCCTGCTGTGCGAATGGTTCCAGCTCTCATGGGGTGACCTTTGGGAGTGGGAAGAAAAAGAAAACCCTCTCAACCATTCAGTTTATCTAAGTATGATATTTTAGAAAAAACTCTGAAGTTATCGTTACTTACCAGTTGTGGGTATTGATTGTCCTTGAGGGCCCAGAAGACTTGGTAATGCTGGCTGTCTTAGTACAGGAACCTGATAGCCCTTGGAAAGAAAAGCGAACAGTTAGGAAATGAGCTCTATGGAAGTCCAAGAATCACTGCTTACATTGAAATAAAATTTACCTTCTCTTCCAACAGACTGGTGATTGACAGGGGGGAAGATTTAGAAAGTTCAACAGCAGTCACTAGAGCAGGAGGTATAACAGTATCATCACTACAAAACAACAGATTAGGTTATTCAAACAGTGGTTTGAAGTGCTACTTCAAAAATACAAAGTCCCAGGTGAGGAAAGGCTGGCTGCTGTAAATAGAGAAAAAAGCAGAATATATTCTTCCCCTGACTGACAAATGTGAGGTTGGCAGGTTCCAAAGGAAGCACTGACGAGAGATCAGTTTGGGCTCCTGGTATTAGAAGAGCTCACTCAAAAAACGTCTTATTAAGCAGGCTGCACATGAATGGATCAGATTTTTGGAAGATGCAGGAACTGAAATACTATTAGGAAATATGCATGTGCTAGTTCAGAGGCTGCCTTAGAGGTTCCTATGAACTGTGGCCCTCTGTGCTGAGCAGTACAGCTGAGCCTGGCAGTCTTGTAGACAGAGCAGCTATTTGCATGCAGGGCATGCTGGAAGGATGCAAGCCCTGAACTATAGCCCAGATCTTTAATGTATTTTCATGACTTTACTGTGTTGCAAAATTAGACTGTCATGTTTATAAATAAGTCAAATCTATAGTGTTTCAGTTTCATTATGCATCACTGACTACACTCTGTATGACTGAGAATGACTCTAACTTATCGTAATAGTGATGAAAAATGGTGTAGAAAAAAGCAATGTGAAAACACCCGGTTTATTTTACCTATAATCCTGCTTTTACACTCTATGAAAGTATTTCCCCAGTACTAAAGAGAAACTGATGCACTCAAGGTTTGGCATAACTAAATGGTTACTTTAGGAATTGCTAGCCACTTAAAATCAAAGGCTCCTGGGGACCAAAAGGCTCCTCTTCCAGGGTAAACCTGTACTGAATGACCGTAAGGGAACCAAACTGAAATACTTAAGGGGAAATTTCTGCATGAGGCACATTTGAACTTTTCAAAGTAAAAACAAAACCCAGAACTTCCACAGTTACCTGGAACTGTCCCTAATTCTACACAAATCACTAGCTGAGAACTCAGGAATCTGACTCCAGCATTTTGGTGTCTTTGATATTCATCCTGTCTACAGATTTACTCACCGGAAAGGTCCATCTGGTTTTTCACCACGGAGAGACAGGGACACTGCTGGAGGGAGATCAGAGACGACAACAGAAGATGGATTTACAGGCAGCCCAGCTGCCACAGATGATGGACCTGGACCCAAAGATGACAGAGCAGAACGAGAAGCCAGAGAAGCTAATGGAATCATCAGTGGTTCTGGTCTTGTTGGCCGGAGCAGAGGCTGCAGGTTGCGTGTTATTGTTTGTCTCATGAGAGGTGGTGGAGGTGGTGGTGGTGGTGGTGGCGGCAGCTGCTGTTGCTGCTGTTGTTGCTGCTGCTGTTGCTGCTGAATCTGCTTACGGAGCCTTTTTGTGTAACCGGTTTCATTTTTGAAGTTGTTCACAGCCTAAAGGCAGAAGAACATTTACAACAAGGTACAATGAAACTTCAGCAGATGTAGGAACAAACCCTCCACAGGGTACAGTTACTTGTGTATTCTTGTAAATGCCATCCGTCTTGAACTAAACCAACACACAGCTGTATGAACACAGCACATGGAACACTGATGTTAATGACTGGTAACTCAAGAGCATCTGTATTTCAAGCACTTCAATGTTAACACCAAATGTGAAAGGCAATGATGTTAGACAACAGCATGACCTCAATTTGCCCAATTGTCACTAATGAGTTGTCAGCTTCTGTTAACGACAAGATATCTGAACAGTAAATGTAGCCTTGATCAATTTACCATTGCTTAAGGAGATACAAATTGACATTTTCTTCCCTTTCTGCTTGTTACAGACAGACTTCCCTTACAGTTTACACAGAAGCAGTTGTTACCTGGCGTAGGAACTTGTTGGCAATTAAAGCATCAGGAGAAACATCCGTTTGATGACATGTTGGGCACGTATGTTCCTCAGACTCCAGTAATGCTGTTCTAATACCTGTGAATTAGAATAACCAGAACAGTTTTTAGCCAAACTGAGGAAATACTTGGGGTTCTAACAAATTGTAAGAACGCTTCAATGACAACCTTCAGGTAAGTGAATAAAACATCTCAAAGCACTGGCAGGTGGAGAACAACATGGATTAAATGCCCAACTATCTGTGTGTTGCAGATCTGAGTAAGTCACCAGACTTGGCTGCATAATCATGTATGAGAAAGGGTTATGGACAAACTCAGTGTATTTGATACCTAATACTGTAATCACCTGCACTGTTATCCCTCTTCTCATACTTGTTCTTCCATGTGTAAAGAAGACTTAACTAGATATATAAGGGAAAAAAGCTTTCTGCCATTTCTTCCCCCATTATACTCTTATATATTCCTGTTCAAAGTATACACAAGTATTAAATAGAACTAGTAATAATTTCCTTATTTCCCATTTCTGCTTTCAGCAGATTAGATTTGACATTTCAAATTAACACACACTTACATTCATCACAATAACTGTTTCCACAGCAGGGAATAACAACTGCATCCGTCATGATATCTTTACAAATGAGACATAACAGCTCATCCGGAATAGGATCGTCTTCTTCTGAGGAGGAGGATGGCTCCTCTGGTAAGAAAGGAGGCTTTTCCTTCTTTCCTATAGCATAAGCTTCCCTGGAGGGAGGGTGGGGAAAGAAGAAGAAAAAAGTTAAAGGGAAACTTTTCCAAGCTTTGCGTTTTACCAAAGGAAGATAACAGATGGAATCCTCACTCCACACCAGCCTTGCAAAACATGGGCATTTAGTTTCAACTACTTTTCTACAGCCACACCACTGCAATAGAGAGGGGGAACAATCTTCCTTCTGCAGAACTCTCCCAACTCATTGGATCAAGTAAGAAGTTAGCTCAGACTAGAAAAATATTTGACAGCTAGAAATCAGATGAAATGAATCCCATCTCCCTTTTGCCAGAGGGCAAATGTAAATTGCAGGCTTAGGATAAAGCTAGTCTCCAAGTAACTGCATTTGATAAAGGAAAGAAGTCAATGTTACAGCTTCTACAAAAGGAGATCCATGACAGAAAAACTGACGTGCCATCAAGTGCATTTTAAAGCAGCCACTCTCATCAGCACACACAGTATTTTCTCAGTTTATAGCAACAGTGGAACTTCAGTCTATTTCACACTATGATTTTAAGGTTGAAATACAATGACAAGACTCCTCTCCCTTCACTAGAGATGGCCAACTTGGTTGCAGCGCTACTCAGGCATTTACATACAGTTTCTCTCACTCCCTTTGTGGTCAGGAATTCCCAATGGATTCCATACTTACGCATCAATCGTTGGTATGGCGTATTTTCCAGTGTTTGTGAGCATGGCACCCTTGGTGTTGGGATCTTTCACCTCCATCATGAAACTCCTTGGAATTCCTGTGCTCTTTTTAATTCTGGGAACAGACTCAAAGTTTTTGTCCTGTTAAGAAACGAAATGCACATTCCTCATCTCAAACACGCTCTTCAAATGAGACTTCAATTATCATTTTAAGCAGCAAAAGCCTTTAATCCTCTGCTTTTACCTAGCATAAGAGTTGCTCAACTAAAACACTTAATTCTCCTAAATGAACATGGCCGGGATGTTCCAAAGGCCTGAGCAGAGTTTTGAGCTCAGTCGATATTCTGGGCTTAACCTCAGGTTCCTCAAGGGTGAAACATGCCTTAGAGCTCACCATCTCCTGGGAGAAGAGACACAAACCTGCTCCTCCTCCAAATTCCAAGAGAGAGCTTAAGTCAGGGCTCTGGCTCAGCCACTGGAGAAACTTCTGTTCACTAGTTATAGGTGAAGGCTGACTTCACACCTCATGCATATACATTCAGTGACTAGTATTAAATGTACAAATACTCAACCAGAGACTTGGATAAGTAAAACATGAAAATATTTAACACATGGTGTCAACAAAAGCGTCTTTTGTATACAGAATACTAAAAATTGTGAACTGTCATGAAAAGAAAGGGTTAGAAAAAGAGAAAAACTCCCACTAATATCAAAGTACATCAAAATACTCTTGAAAGTTCACAGAGAGAGATCCAGACACATTTAATGCCTATGACCTAGAAAGAAGCTATCCTTAACATAAGCATGCCTGGATTTGTTACCAGCTACCAAGGTAACAAAATGCAACCCTCAGCAAGAGCACAAGGACCCACCCAACCTTACCCCATTTGTTGGGCAGTTCTTTATATAGTGGCCAGGTTTCCCACAGCGAAAGCAAGTGTATGATGGTGGAGGTGGACCCACAGGCTTCTTCATGTAACTGGAAGGTTTTGGGGAAAAAAAAGAAAGAAGGGATGGGTGTGTGTTTTGTTAAAACCAACATCTCACTATTTTTACACAATCTTCAGAGAACACATTTGACATTCCGGACACTTACTTGACTGGATCATATTCATGGCCAGACTGTGTCATCATAGCTTTTATTTTATCTTCTTCGGAAGCATTGGCTTCAGCCAGATTGGCGGTCTGTTTAACAGGCAATTATTTGACACACACATTAGAAACACATTTAAGCCCACACAGCCAAAGACAACACCACTCATCCAATCCTGTAAAGAGCAGCACAACACTAGCTGAGCTTGCATGAAAACAGCTGCTTATATAAAATATATTTGTCCTGAAGATGTTCTGGGGAGTCCTTATGCCATTACATGATGTTTATGTGCCTGTCAGCCTACTTGAAAAGAGCATTGTTGGGCACTCAAACCTTAGGCTCTGTTTGTACCTGACATAAAGGCTTGTGTAATCAGTCCAGTTTTCTTCCACGTGGACTGAAGCAATGTTTAGAAAAAAAATACATACACTAGCCAGTGTTCTTAAACTGATTTTGAAGCTCCAGACTATTTGAAGGAGAAGATACACGCTGTACAATTGATTAAGATGTATGCAAGTAGCATTATCTACATTTTGCAGCATTAAAAGGACACACAACTTAGGAGTTGGGGCATCTGGTTTTGCTTGCTGAAATTCACATATGGAAGCACTGAAATGAAACCAGCTCTTTCTGATGCCTTAGAAAGACACAAGGTTCTCTTCAGCAGAAACATGACCATCGTGTGCTGTGGGCAGCCAAACTGCGTGTTCCCCCACCCCCCCAAACTTCGCCAGATTAAATGATTTAACTACAAGAAGAGCAATCTGCAGGTTCTTCCTAGTTGACTGTGTCCTTTTAATTTACAAATTGTCATAGAAACCTTATGCAGAACTAGATCTTTAAATTACTGAAGCCAGATGAATTAAGTAGCATTTGTTAAAGTATTTTTATTACACACTAGTCCAGATACAAGCAGGGTCTAAGGGAGTGACTGTAAATGATTTGGACCTTCAAGCACCTACCATTCAGATCAAGCACTCATGGTTCTGGTCTTATATGCATTCATTCACAAAAGCAACCAACTAGTTTCAACTTTTTATTAAATGGTTCTTTCATATACACAGGAGTTTCCCAACAGTAACACAATCCAGATCAACAGCTATGAATTCATTGCCATTAACACGTACAGAAAACTTTACAGGTATTTGACTAATTTGTTTGAACCCAAACGGTTTACAAAATACATCCAAAGCCCATAAAACATTACTAGGAATAGACCAAAATTCAAAGATGGCATTTAATACAGAGCAATAATAAACCAGAAAACTGTTAACACATAGCCTCCACGCTAAGGCAGCCTGGATTCAAGAGGTTAGAGGAAGTAACAGTTTTGAGCTGCTTTCTGATATGTTCCTGTATTTGCCTGAACTCCTTAGTTTTCCTCCAAAGTTTATCTGTGTACACACCTGGACAGCTTGTCACATTTAGAGTAAAACTTGACAAGAGTTTACAGAGCCGAGGACACGGTTAGGGACAGCACTAATGGAGACCAATTGCTTTTGGTGGCTACCTCCAGAACTATTTTGTGGGTTGTTTTTTTTTTTTGCCCAATGCACACTATTTGATTTCTGCAGTGGGACAGGGAAGAAGGCACCAGGGGGAAAAGATTCCTTTCTTGGAAATTAGCTCCAGCCTTTGTTCTGGGAAGAAAGAACTAGCTCCTCTGCACTGGGCCCTGCCTTCTCTAAGCTTTGTCACTTCAAACACTAGGAATTAAGTGGCCAGCACTAGGCCTTTTCACCGAGTGCAGTCACTAGTGCTTTCCCAGACAAAGTTACACATTGTTGAGCAAAAAAAAGCAAGCAGTTCCATCGCAAAACATGGCATTACAACAGTTCCAGAAGGTCACAGCTGCTAGTTTATGCCACACATACACATTGGTATATTCCTATGAACAATTAGGTACCTTTACACAATTCACACAGTCTGCGTTCAAACAAATTAGATCGGGTTGTCCACTGTCTACTACAGCTTAAGGAATTGTGCAGCATTCCAAGAATGGCTCTGTAACTGGAATGACTAGGAATTCAGAAATAAGCCATGCAATTGTCCATGTTATTGTGGCTGTTGGCAGCCCCCCTGCAATGTCCGGAATTTACAGCCAATTAAATTCTTCTGCAAAAATTGTGTTAGTTTCCAACGCAAAATAAACCAAAGGTATGAAAAACGGTAAAGAGCTTCTGAAGGGCTTCTTCTTTGTATCTTGAGGATGAGTAACACTGCAACATTATGCTGAGGCTGATAAGGCACTCCCCTTCTATCTTCCCAAACTGGGAACTACTCTTTACAGGATAGTATCAAATTATACACACATTTTAAAGTTAAAATTAATACTTTAAATTATTAAGGATTAAGCTAAAGCTTTGTTCTGATTACAACAGTTATCCAGCTATAGAGCACAGTAGAGATTTAGAAATAAGAAACAAACACTTTTCTTTAAAGTATTTGACAAGAATATATATATATATACCTTAGTAAGCTGGGCCAGAGAAATAGATGCAGAAGAGTCATCAATCTGTTCACAAAAAATTAAACACATATTCAAGTTCTACAATCAGAACATGGCAACAGTTAACCTCTACTGTAGTCTGAAAGGCTGCCCTACACCCGCTGAGTGTTCCCTGGAAGAGGCATTTCCAACCCAGTGTCAATTGTATTTGTTCAAAACAGAGTCCCAACCTATGGCCGCTTAAGGGTTCCTATATGGTTAATGATAAGGAACTAAAATAACCAAACCCGCCTGAGATGGACTTACTGCTCCAGAGTATCTCACAGAGGGACCCTCCCAAATGCTCACAGGGGCTTAAGAGTCAAAGGGGGAAGGAAGCTGTCAGTTTTCAGTTAAAAAGAGCTTAAAAGCATCACTGCAGGAAGCTTCAGTGGAGTTTGTCAGTTAATCAGTTACAAATGCACATGGCTATGCTTTTATGAACCCAGAACAGCTGCTGTCAGAATGAAGCAAGAGCCCTGAACCATTAACTCTGCCTCTCCTTTCAGTAAGCTTAAAAATGCCAAACCTGGACCCCACCAAACCCAATTAAAACTACCAATCCAAAGCATCAGTCCTAACAGTACCTGCCACTTTGTCTAGAAGAAAACAACTGCTGAAACTATATTGAAGTAAAGGTTTTTATCATGACAGAGTAGCCTATGGAAACTGAGAGAACTCCTTTTTATTGTATTTTATTAGACCACTGTTAGGCCAGACTATTCAAATCAGCTTGGGAAGTGAGAATTTAGTATTTCCTTGCTACCCAACCGAACTTAGGATTAAATGAACAAAGGCAGAAAGTGCAAAGCACACTCCTGGTACTGAAAACATGGGATTCAGAGCACAGCCCTGCTCCCTCCCAGCTACCTGCAGCTACAGCTTGCAGGAATGAAACCCCAGGCCACTAGCTGGGAATGGGCCACAGTGTTTGCTGAGAACTAAACACTGGAACACTTTTTCCACAAGTAAAAAGGGAAACTCTTCTCCTTAATCCACTATATTGAATGATTATTACACCACAAGCTGCAGTTAAGCTTAAACAAGTCATTATCAGGAAGACACTCGAATCACTGCTTATTGTGTCTTAAGTTGTTCAAAACCGCAGACTAAAATGTCACAGTGAAAACTGAGCAGCTATCCTCACAAGGCCACAGAACTGGAGAAAGCTCCTGTCCTTCCCTACACTACGTAATAAAGAACTGAAGGACCAGTTTTAGTGGACTGGGGAAAAAATACCTCTAGTCCATTAATCATTCCTTCTCTACATGTCTAGAAGAGCACATACAACATTACTGCATTACTAACTATAAGCTCTTAAAATGTACATTTGGAGAGGAACATGCAGATCTGGAAAGAGAGACCTTCTTTCCATTGCAAGTCTTACCAAGGACTGAACTGTTCCTTTTGAGAACATTTTGTACCTCTCTGTTAAAGGGAAGTCTGATCAAGGATTCTGTAGCTTCACGCTCCATATGCCACTCTTTCTTACATGTGGGAAAACAGGCCCGTGTTCTCATGGCAAGCACAACCACTGCCATTCCATGATTTTTCAGAAGGAAACAAGGGATTAGAGAAGCTCCCTGTTGTAGCTTTGTGTTAAGTGGTCTAGGATTGACCAGTAATCAAAACAGACCAGTTAGTAAACTATGAACTAGCTTTGGGGCTTTTTAGGAAGCAGTTATTAGATGGCCTACAGGCAACAGTCCAATTCCTTAAAGGAGGCAGTAGCATTCCTTTCTATTCAGGAGATACCAAAAGCAGCAAATAGATAATCAATGGACTATGTGGTATGTTTGCCCAAGAGCCGCCTTCCAATGATCCTAAATTCCTGTGTCTATTCCCACCTTTAAATTTCTGCTCAATTCCTGCCAGTCCCTCCACTTCAGTCCAGCACAAACAACATCTCCATGATACCTGCATACAACCCAGAGACAAAACTGCAAAAGAACTGGGGAGGGGACATGGGCAACCCCCACCTCCACCCAAACCATACTCAACAGTCAGCTCCCATTTCAAAGAAAAGACTATGCATAAACTAATGCAAAGCAAGTGGGACAGGGGACAGAAAATGGGAGGAAAAGGCTGATCTCACTGCTGGAGTGCTGCATTTAAATCACAGCAGTTTCCTAACCCCTATAGCTTGGCTGAACTAAAAATCCAGTCAGGAAGGGTCACATTTGTGCTTGATGGCTTTAAGCCAGTAGTCAGGACTCTGCACTTCTGCAGCCTCTAAGGACAAGCATCAACTGGAGATCCCTGCAGTTCCTGAAATGGGAACACTAAACCAAAAAGGGTCCACCTTCTTGCCCTGGCTGTATTAAGAGCAGGACAGGAGCACAACTTTGGGTGTAGAATGACAGCTAATCTAGGAACAAGACAATTAAGAAATAGAGTTTGGCTTTGTGCATCCTTTAGAAAAAAAAAAGTAATCTTAAATGATTTCCATTTTGCTGCTTTATCCTTCAACAAGAATTGGCAAGTTTTCCACAGATTTACTCTTGCCACTAAGATCCAGGTTCTGCTTTCAAATACAGACAGAAATACATGTATGAAAAACAAACCCCAAACCCCAATGAACAAACCCCCATGCTTCAGACCAGGCCCTGAGTTAGCTTTAATAGGCTCAGTGTGTCTCCACCACCAGAAGCACCTGAGGCTGCAGTGCTTTTACAGTAAGAGACAGGACTTCAGAGTGATGCGAGGCTTCCACCCTCCCTATGCTACCCACAACCCAATCCAGGTACAGCCAGAGCAAACAGAAGGGAATATTTTGCTCTTTCATTCACTTCAATTAGTTCTAACTAACACTAAATCTTCCCTCCCACTCCATGATTTTATCTTTTTTGATATATCTATGTTAGCTTATGGTAAGATGCTACTTAGAAATGTAATACAGACATGCCAGGGAACACACAAGGCTAAAAGAATGTTAACTTTATTTATGAACATGTGATTTGTGTTTATACACATGCTAGTCAACAAAAAGAAAAGTAACTGTTTTCAAGAAATAAAAACCCATTGGAATTAGATCAAATCCTGTAGAAGTGGTTTACATAAATGCATTACATTAACTAATAGGGTCACTGGGCAAACTATCTCCAACTCGCAATGAGAGGCATTCACGTCCAAAAAGGAATTTGAATCAATCAGCAACAGAATTACGGATGCAGATTTGGACTTGGTGGTTTTAGACCTACACACACAAGTTTTCAATTTGCAGTTGTTGGATGGCATTCCGTGAGAATCAGAGGCTGTATCCTTCATAGAACACAGACCCTGACTTCATCAATTTCTAAAACAAGGTATCCTAAGAGCTTATCAAATGGTCAGATCCAATGATCCAGGGTTAGTGTAATGCCTCACACCAGTCTAGTGAAGGAAAAGCAGATATACTTGAAATAAAGATGAAAAAAAAAAAAGCACCAGGTCGTAACTTTTATACTGTAAAGACTATTTTGAAATGAGCATTTACACATCATATTTGACCCAAGAGGCAAATCAAGATCTAGACCATTACCAGCCCAGTATTTCTGTGTGTTACTTATAGTTTAGCAGCAGACAACAGTGTTTTCAAACCTGAAAAATGCTGCCCGTTTTCCAAACGCAAACTCAAAGTGGTGGTATACTAAAGAAAGGCTTAACCTTTGGGAGACGAAAGCAGCACCCAACCCTGAATTCACCCAGACCCAAAAATGTACTGCAGGCAGTGCATAAAAACAACAGGGGTTTTTACCCAGCAATGCACCAAGCTCTGAGCTTGTGCCAGAATTTGTTTTAGGTATTTTCATTTGCAAACTATGAAACAGCTTCATCAGGTAGAGGGAAAAGAGCAAATGCAGAACTTTAGAATACCACTTTGTGTAGCAACGATATTTAAATTCATGGCAATCTATTAAAGACATTGAGGTACTCAGAGGGGCTCAAACAGTATCACCTTAGTTACACAGTTTCAGGACAAATGCCCAAGTATTTAAGGACATGAAAAGGTATCAATTCAGCTGTGCAGAACTGTCCTCAGAACATACGGGATATGTAGGGGTTGGGAATTGTTTGAACCCCCAAGTCAGAAGGAACAGCACCAAGGTTAACAACAGTGGTTTCTCAGTGGTTTTTGATCACATCTTCAAAAACCATTAGGCAAAAAAAAAAAAAAAAAAAAATAAAAAAAAAAATCAAAAAAAAAAAAAAAAAAAAAACAAAA
>JBAFWW010024935.1:0-17312 GCA_036873685.1 Agapornis canus
GCTCCAGTGGAAGGGGTCCCTGCCCGTAGCAGGGGTTGGAGCTGGGTGAGCTTTAGGGTCCCTTCAACCCAAACCAGTCTGGGATTCTAATTACTTTTCACCAACAACTGTTGAGGGAGCCAGATATCTCCTGATCTGAAATACCCCATTCCTCTTGTACACAAAGAACTAAATCACATCATTGCAGCAGACTTCACAATGCAAGGTTCAAAATCTTTGATCCAGCACAAATTTCTTAATGATTTTAATGTTTCTTATGCATATGTGGCACTTGGAGGGGTGGGGGGTGGGGGGGGAGAGATGACTCTCTGAATATATGAGTTTGAGTTTCTTACAAAGCAGACAGACTCCAAAAGGGATTATTCTACCTATAGAAATGACTAGCAGGAAGTCTAAGCCACCTGATAAATAGCCTGGAATAATTTGTTGCTTTGATCATGGCAAAGAGTTTGTTATTTTATTTTCATACCTTCTTTGCCTTCAGATTTGTGTGACTTCTGAAAAGGAACACGATGGCTTTATCAAAGTATACAGTGGGAAGAAGAAAGGCTTTGTCCCCATAGACGTCTTAGAAAACATCTGATTTCAACAACCCACTTGCTGCAGTAGGAGCCCTTTGTCGGCAATGCCTGTCTGCCTCATCTCACACTGTGTCAACCCAGATGGGCTGTCTTGCAGATGTTCAGGGAAATAGTGAGAAAACTGCAACTGCGAGAAGAAAAAGACATTTAGGCTGCCACAGCAACACTGAGAAATAAGAAAAGTGGAATGTTTGACAGAAAATACAGTCAGAAATCAGTAGGGAAATGAGAGCTCCTTGGATACTAACAAGAATAAGGTAAGGAAAAGAAGAGTCTGGGCTGATTTCTGGTGGAAGATGGCTGCTACACCCTGATGGAGAAGAACAGTTTGTTCTGAAGGACTAAACCTATGTCCTGTTCTTGTGTCTTAGAAAACTGTTGGGCTGCTTTCTTGTTTGAAGTGTGTGTTTAGGGGGGAGGGGGGAAAACGCCTTTGAAACTGTCCTCGTCCTACAGTCCAATGCTTGTGGGAAGTGTGGCTGTGGTTCTAAGGTTCTGTCCCATTATCAACCGATCAGTTTAAATCCTGGTGTTTAGTCCCATAACAGCGTGGTTTGGAGCCACCGTGTGAACCATGTCAGTTCGAGAAATGCACTGTGCCCTGAAAGTTGGCAGCTTTCTCTTTCTGTGCAATCTCCCCATATGAAAGAGTAGCGAATCTGTGTGTCCTTTGTTTCCTCTGTATATGAACAAAAGCTCTCAGTGTGGTTTGGGTGTGATGGCTGCTCTCATAGCTCACAATAGCTGGTCCTTCGATGCGCAAACCTGCTCAGAAGCATCCTTCTGTGTTTCCTGCACCTTGATCTGGTGATACAGAAATGCTGGGAGAGAGCCACAGGCTTGAAATGTTTTCTATTTTTCTGTGTTTATTGCACTTAAAAGATTTTATATATTAATCCTATTTATAAAAAAAACTAAATAAAACAATTAACTTACCCCCTGAAGACTGAAGATGCTAGGGAAGGGCAAACTGCACATGGAAGTGAAGTCTATGGTTGCTGAAATCCAGAACTTGTGACAGAAAGGCACTGTCTGAGTATTGTGTTCACACGCCAAAGGCATCTTCTTCACTTGCTGAACAGAAGTTTTGCAGATTCAGCAATAAATACACTGTCATGAATTCCTCCTTGGTATAAACCACCATGAGCATCCTATAAACCTTTTCCATCTGTTTTGTCCATGTAAACCTCCATCTTCAAACATGTTTTGGGCATATGAGCCTTTTGGTACCCAGGAAGCACCCTGTGGGACCTGTGGATCTTGACCAAACTGTACAAGTCAGCCAGTGCCAATCCTGTTGTAGAGCAGGGGCCTTATGATAACTCAAGACAGGGAACCTATTTTCCAAGTATTTAATTGGATGTAATTGCACCAAACACACTTAAACAGCTTAGCATGTATTATGACATGGAGATTAAGTCCTATCTCGAAGCTCCCTCCTGAATTCATGCCTTATTTGACCAGATTGAGACTGAATATGAGTCTTTACTGAGATTAACCCCAAAACGATGTCCTAAATCCTGATACCACAAGAAGAAATTCATATGCTGCCAGGCTAGCATAGCCCTTTGCAAAGATAACACTCTTTCTAAAACCAAGCTATCCATCCTGCTTCCATGTACTGAGGCAGTTTGAATCTGCAGTGCACAACCCATGTCTCAATAGTCGCCCTATTTGAGTAGCTGATCTTACACAAAGCCTTATGAAATCTGGTGCAGCTCTACACACAGCCAGAAGTTCACAGAGCAGATTGGTCTTCAACCTTTCAGAGACATCTTTTGGAGCTCTTGTGTATCACTTAATTGCAGAGGAGGAAGCTGCAGGGGTGGCAACTACTGAAATGTGGTCCCTCATAACATAAGTTATTAGAGTTGGTCTATACCAATTGATGTCCTCCTGGCTGATCAAAAGTATCTGATTTCATATCTTTTGTGGCAATATCAGCAATTTATAAACGTTAGGGTTTGGGGTTTTAAGTAAGTAACCAATAAACTCTGTGCAAGGACAAAGGATTCTGTTAAGCCTTAAAGATCAAGAGGAAAAGCAGTAGAGATGTAGTAATCTGCTCTGCTTTAAAAGATGTGTTTTTTAATATTCACCCATTTAAAATGAAAACTCAAGGTTTGTTAGAATGAAAATATTTGCTACTTTTGATCAGGCCTATCACGTGGACAGAGGAAAGCTCGATTAATCTCTACGTATGTGCTGTTGTTTACACGATCGCATCATACTGTGATTCCCTCCTCTTTCAGTCTTCTATGATTTCAATTTATCCCTACAATGTGCATCGTACTATTGAAAGAATTATATGAATATTATCTACAACTCACAATGGCCTTTAATCAGTGTCAGTTTGATTCCTTTTGATACTGAGCAATAAATAATAAAGTGACTGAGTAAAAACAAACAGACCTTATGTGGACTGTATTGCATCTGAGAAAGCATTGCTTCTGAACCAAAGCTTTCCTGGTTATCTTTGTGGGTTTTGTCTTTTTACTGGGCTATTGCTGCCGTTTGATATGTAGAATGCCTAATTTAGCAAGAAGCACATACATGAGTCTTACTTTAAGCATGTGATTCCTTGGCTATTTGCATGCTTAAAGCTAAAGCACTTTGCTGAATTAAGGTAATTTTCCTTGAATTTATTTTGGATGCCTTACTCTGAATTCAGACTAGTATCCCGTCATTTTTTCCTACCACATGCAGTTCACCATAGGTACTGCATTAGCAAGCAGTTAAAGTCAGAAAGAAAATGGACTTGATCTGACGTGCGCTCAGAAAAATTGAATTTTAGGAGATAAATGCTGTTCAGATTTAATTTAATATTCTGCTTAATAAAAGCTATGTGATGGTTGGAAGGAGAACAGAAGTGTATGTTTCTTGGCTTCTTTGCATTGGACTGTATCATATTCAGTTATACACCTTCAAGAACCTTCACTAAACCCATCATCATCAGATGCTACAGAGCATTCCCATTTACAATCTACAGCACTTGTATTTATTTGCCACATTTAGCAAACCATTTCTGAAGTAGCGCTTCTGCACTGTACGCACCATGTGTAGATTCAGGGTGAAGTTTTGTGGTGGGGCCATCTTGAACATTTGTTTGTGGCACCTCAGAACGTGTTTTAGCCACTCCACATCTCATCACAGCATAAAACTGGTACAGAATACTTTCATAAGTCCTAGGAAGAGTTGATCAACAGAAGTTGAGGATGAACTGCCTGAATCACCACCATCTCCTCCCATCCATAAATAACACAGCATCTCAGCTCATTATCATTACCATCTCTCTACTCTTGGCCATTTTGACTTCCTTCAGAGACAGGTGCTGCAGTGCACAGTCAGCTGTGGATTCATGGCTCCAGGGAAACTAAGATGCTTCTACAAAGATTGTGCATCTTTAGCACTGCTCATAGGCCTTTTCTTCTAATTATTTGCTGATACTCAATTGACTAACTATAGCACCCAGAACCATCAGAGGAACCTGATAGAGCCAGCAGTGACACTGGAGATTTGGAAGGACCGTGACCTTCTGTGTAGGCTGTCTAAACTGGCACTAGACAGATGTCTTTGCAAACTGAACTTAACTCATTTATTTTAAATATGCACAGACGAGGCTGACTTATTGAGCCTCTAAATTAGATCTTTCTTTCCCTAAAGGCCACTGAATAAATGCAGCAAGCCACAGCAATCTTATCCCATTGAAATCCACAGTGAAATGAATCCTTGACTGCCACAAGGACTGGAGGTCATCTGCTGTCTTGGAAAAAGCTAGTCAATGTTATGTTCTTGCCAAAATCTATAATGTCATTTGTCTGATCTAACTGTAAATGTCTACATCTAAGTGAGTAAATCGATTTGCTCTCACGCTCCCCCAGGAAAGACAATAATATGCATTTCAGTGCTATGGTTCACCTGAGCAACTGAAGACTTTTGCTTTTGCACAAGCTAGATTGTGCCTCACAAGTGCCCATTTCTACCCATCAGCAACCAAGGGATCATTGGACACCTGGGTCAGATGTAGACTTCTGCAGATGTAACATCACTCTCAAGGCAGAAGAATTCCTATCCCCAGTTACTGGATAGGTAGGTGTAACATGTATATCCCTACAACAGCTACACCTGGCTACCGTGTGTCTTCTACTTTCTACAGTGCCTCTGAAGTTGCCAGTCATGGTTGTTGGAAATGAGAAACAAAGTGCATTTTTTTCCCCCCATTTTCCTTCTATGGAATTTTCTTTACTGGCTGGTGGGTAAGGGTGGCTTCCCAAGTAAAACATTCTGCATTTAAATACAACACAACTTAAATATCATACAGAATTGTTCCTATTTAAGGACATTTGAATTTGAGCAGGAAGAGTATTAGCATGACTGTATCCCTGCCTGCAAAAATAGGTTGTCCATAGTTCCAAAAACAGAAGCAAGAAGCAGCAAGAACAGAAGCAGCACTTACCCTATGCCTAGGGCCATAGCTTTGTGTGTGGTTCACTTTCTACTGACATTTCACAATGTTTCTCCTGGACAACGTCCTGAGGTACTCCAATCCACCAACACCTTGCTTTGCTTTTCCATACATAAAAAGCAGAAAAGTAAGTATGTATTTTCTGTTCACTGGTGATGCACTTATCAAATAGCTTATCAAATAGAAGTGAAAATAAGTCCAAAAGAAAGTGAACAATTACAAAGGATTTGTGTTTAATATACAAGGAGGGAGGAGTGTGAATGATATTCCCATGCATACTACTTCTGTACTTTGCTCTTTTACAAATAAGGTCAGACCAACACAAGTCTTCGATTTCATATTTGAGACATTTCCTAAACCACGTAGTCCCAAGTTATCATGCAGAATGTGCAAAGCAAAGACAATATATATGTTTCCCAGTGGGAATACATGTCATCACAACACTGAAAATCTGAAAGGTCCATGAGAGCTATTTTTAAACCCATTCTTTGTATTGTTATGTGCCTGGGGAATGAACATTTCGCAGGGTCTTCACAAAGGAGGCCCAGAAAAACTATAGTAGGGTTGCTTCAGGTCAGCATGTTTATCCCTGTCCTGAGTGGCTCAGGGAGCATAGTACAACACCTACTTAAACTAATGTCATTTGGACATAGATTTAGGGTTGGAAAGGACCTTAAGATCACCCAGTTCCAACCCCCCTGCCATGGCAGGGACACCTCACACTAACCCATATCACCCAGGGCTCTGTCCAACCTGGCCTTGAACACTGCCAGGGATGGAGCATCCACAAATTCTTTGGCCAACCCATTCGAGTGCCTCACCACCCCTACAGGAAAGAACTTTTCCTTATATTCAATCTAAACTTCCCCTGTTTAAGTCAATCAGATTAATTTTGTATTTGATATACAAACATGCAGGCAACACATAAACATATATAGATACACATGTATATCTTATATTCATTAACATCAAGCCAAAGGCAAGAACACATGCCCTTAAAAATCTGGTCTGACTTATCTTTTCCTTATCTTAAAGTGCTCAGCATCTAAACAGGATCATAATTAGTGCCTAATAAGCACTGAAACAGACAACTATACAGAGAAATCTAGCCCTGATAAGTTTTACCTGTGTTAGACAAAGCATATAGCACATAAACCAAGAGTTACAGGCAGTTGAACTGCAAATATGCAATACATTGAGTGCAGTCAAGACACTTGCTGCTCCAAAATGCATGTCATTCATCAGGTGAAGGTAGGACTGCATGCTGCATACGAACTGGCAGCCTGAAAACATCAGAACATGTAAATCTTACCTCTTTGACCTGGCTGCCACATAGTAATGAGGTAGATGGTGAAAACAGAGCATCACAAAGCTGAAACCACCACAGCTGCTGATCCTGCCATGGCTGGGAAGGCTGCAGCACCTTTCTACACCAGCCATTCCTATTTTACACACAGAGTGAGTCTGGCACCTTGTCCTGCCAGGGAAAACCTCTTAGGCCCATCCAGTGCATCCATGCTGTTAAATGTTTGCTGTCAAGAATATTGGCCCCCAAAAGGCAAGGCTGGCATTGACCCTGGCTCAGCAGCCTTCCCACATGGGCATCTTCTACGAACTGGTTGGAAACCCTCATTCAAAGGGACTGCTGTGAGCCTCATCCTATCAGCATTGGGAATGGGGGGATCTACCCTATGGTATTAAGGACTGAAGGGAAAAACAGGTGCTGCCTTCCTTTGACCCCTTGGGAGGAGTCAGGGTCTCTAAGGCTCAAGTATTGAGTGAATAAGCATGGGAGAATGCATGGAAGAACAACTTCTGTTTCCAGCCCATTCACTTTATTACTCTCTGTCTCCACATTTTGGCTCCAGAAACACAAAGTGAATGCAAAGCTCTCCTGCTCTCTGCTTCACTCACCCCACATCCCAATCAGCTGTGCTCAGTCTTGTAAAGGTTTCCCCTCCCTGGCTTTTCTCCTCCTGCCAAAGGCAATGCTTCCTGTGGATATTAACAAGGCACAGTGAGAAATTCCCCCCTGCAGGACAGTAGCTTTTCTAAGCTGGCAGTCCATGTGGGATGTATTACTTACTTAAGCACACCTATCCACATTACTAAGTACTGCCTGAACTAAGCTACTTGAAGCTCAGTCCTGTCAGGAATGAGGTGTCAGCTGCACAGGGAAGAAGTAAGCCCAGGCTATTATAGTGTCAAGAGAAGGTTACCCCATAAAAATAGTACCTAGATCCCATGTGCTCAGTTTCTTCTAATTCATTCTTCATTCATCTAATGGCACTGGAGTTAAAATGGAAGCTAATACTACGGTGGGACAGACAAGAAAAACACAGTGGAACAGACACCTTTTTTCAGTATTTATATAGTTTGCAGCATTTTATTATGTAAATAAAATGGTAAATATACAAAAATAGCCCATTATTAACTTACTCCTATCCATCATCTCATACATGCATCTTCTAAACCATCTGTTGCAGTTTTTCTGTAGAGATGCGTATGGTCCTGTGGCCTCACTGTCATATGAATTATGAGTACAAATAGCAGGCAAATCAGCTTTACTGACATCCTGACACTAGCTCACAGGTGCCTTATGTTAAGAACAGAAAATCAGTTTAATTCCTGGGCATAAATTTTCATTGGTCCCTTCATTTCCTACTGAAAGGAAGGGTGAAAGGTCCTGCATGTCTAGACTGGAAGAGACAGATTTCTTCTTGGAGACTGTAGCACCAAGACCATGGCTATTCTTCACACAGCTTGTAAGGCTCTGCTCTTGAAAGACCGCAGAGAACCTCAAAGAACCTGTGCTGTACCTTCACACCAATACCAGCAGTGCAATGGAACATGCAAGCCTGCCCATGGTGTTAACTGGGACAATCTGTATCCTGCAAACCTACATGCATTTTGTGCAAAGCAAAGGAGGCGGCGCTCTGGGCATGGCTGCATCTAGAGCGTGCTCCATGCAGACACTATGAAGCTTTGGCTGTAGCAGCGCCACTGGAGCAGAGGGCGAATGCTAGGTGCTCAGAAAACATCACCTCCCAGTCTGTGTCCAGGCAGGGTCTGCCCAGGTTTGACCATAATGGTTTCATAGGTAATGATGCTCTAGCTTGATTTCTCTGAAACCCCAGCACCCTTTATGTTGGCTTGTGGGACATTAGTAAGGGTTGTAAAAATCTCTGCATACCCCAATTAACCCCCCGGCCCCAACTAACATAAGGCACAAGCTGAGGGATCAGATACTGGAGCAGACATGCAGTTCTTCATCTGGCAGTACTGTACTTACCCCTTAGACTCTGATTACGCAAAACCTGCTAATTGAGAAGGAGGTGCCAAAATTTCTGGAGTTTAAGAGCTCTTTAAGAACTCTCCCTGCTTCAGTGCCCCAGTTAACACCCACCCCCCCTACCCCACCCCCACCCCCCCATAGATTCAACACACTAGTCACAGTTAACACTAGCAATTAATGAAACAGTCTGCAGCAGACCAGAGGCATCAAAGCAGCCTCTTGCCTGCAATGCTGTCTCAGTGACTGAATTCCTCTGCCCACCAGACCAGTGTAGCCATGGGTTATGGAGGCAATAGGAATGGTCTTTTTGACTCTTGCTCCTATAGAGTGGTTCCACGTCCAGGCTCAGCCAGGTCATCCTCAGCTTAGAGTCATTTTTGCAGCCAGGCATCACCATGGGCTTTGCATGTAATACCACTCTCACCGCCAGCTAAGATTTGCCCTCTTACAAGAGCATCACTTATAAGGGCATGCCCTCTTTCAAGCAGCATCACTGTGGCTTTGGTCTCAGAGCAGTCAAGGAAAGACCTGACAAGTAGATGGAGCATCATCTAATGAAAGGTTGCAGCCCCTCAGTCTCTCCACTGAAGATGAAGATTCAGCACCTGCTTAGTGGAAATCCAAACACAGATGGGGAAGTGCCTGCCCCCCCACAGTCTTGGGAGCAAGGGAAGGAAGAACTGTCAGTACTAATGAGATATAAAGCAGGTGATGTAATTATCATCTGAAAGCCTGAGTAGGATGAGACAGATGTTGCTTTCAGGGTTTGTTACTTTATTAGCTACACCAGGTAACCAGCTTACATGATACCCCCCAGCCACCCAGGATGATACAGCCATATAAAATGAACTGGTTTGAGTAAACCCAAAACACTCTAGGTGATATCAAAGCCATACTCACGGCTGCCTTTAAACAGTGGAAGTCCAAGCAAGAACAGAAAACAGAGCCACAAATTCCTCTTAAATAAAGTAGATGTGCTTCCTGAGAACTGGTCTCCAGCCTTGTACCCCACCACAGGTCCCTTCCTCCCAAACCAGAATCATCAGCTCTGCACAGGAATGGTGACTCTCTACTCATCTACAGGCTGAGAAATAAATGAATTAACCATGGGTTTGAGGCTGTTGTAGGAAGGAGGGTCCAGCTGACAGTTACCTGATCACATTCAAGTGGTGCTGAGTAATGGAGGCAGCTCCCACCATAGTGTAAGTGGCACAGGGAGGCTTGGAGTATGTAAAAACCCATTGTTGTGGGTTAAATCACAGTCAAACACTTGCAATAAGGTCTGACGTGACAGATCAGCACTGAAATAGGCAGGATGTCTTAGGAAACTTGGTTTTGCCTTAGAGAAGGTGAAGGGAAGTGGGAAGACTTTGTGGATCTATTTAAACCCCTGCAGTGAAATGCAATGGCATAACAACTGTATGCATGTGATGCTTGGATTCATGTTCATCCTTGCTACTGAGGACTAAGAACAAGTAGACAAAGGTGATGATAGAAATCCATTATAGAAATCAATTAAACAAGGGACAAGATGAGTTAAGACTCACCTTTGAGAACCTCGTACTGCTGGAGCCTGAGGTGCTACCACAACGCAGACCTCTGGCAGGAGCTGGTGCTCTGTAAACCACTGTTGATTGAGTCAAGATTAACTCCAAGGCTACAAGTGGATAGGTCTAAAATCACACCCATGAAATGTGTTGCTCTTGCTCTTAGGCTTGGCCAGGTTGAGGGGAGTAACATAAAGACCTTATTCAAAGAGTGAGGGTGTTAACAGTGTCTGCACGCACCATTTTTGCCACCAGCCCAACTTGAGAAGAAAAGGGGAGCTTTTCTTTTCAAGTTGTGTTCACTCATTCCAATATTTTTCAGGTACTTAACACTGGGCACCAGCAGAGCTGATGTTCCTTAAAGAAGAGTGAAACATTTCATACCCTTCTTGTCTCCCTTCTTGTCATGATTGGGGTGAAAGAAAGGTTAGAAGGAGAGTCTTTTCTGGGTTGTCTTAGTTCTCTTTTGTCTTTCACATTGGTTCCAAGAATAGAAAGTCATTCATTAATCACCTATTAAGATGGCAGGTAAGGGTTGCCTTGGGGTTAGAGAGGATTGGAAAAGATCATTTAAGCATGGCAATTAATTGAAATGAGTAATATAGGAACAGATTCTTTATTCAGAAGCAAGTGGCAGGTGATAGACAACAGATTTGGACTCATATTAAGAAAAATTGAGTAATGAATCTTGGTTGACAAAAAGGAAAAGTAGAAAATGAGTTACAAAGTAAAAAGAGAAAGCAGTAAATGAATGGAGAAAAAGCTTTATAGTGATAATCTCAGTTTATTTATTGTCTTAAATTATTCATCTGGAAACCTCTGGCTCTGCCTTTGCTCTTCATTATGTTAGCCATGTCAGTACTACACAAAGCAGTGCAAGCCAAACATCAACCACCTCTGAGGCTACAGAAGAATGCCCCAGACAGTGATTGTATAATTCATCTCTGTGACCAGGTTTCTCTCCCAGTTAGGCTCCAGTAACACCACAGGGATATATCCTGGAAGGCTGCAAACACTGAGTTGCACAAGCTCTCCTTATACCTTTGATACGATTTGATCCGTGTGCAATCTTTGAACAACAGCTAACAGATGGGTTGCTTCTACCTCTTTGTTAAGCTCAATATATTCTCTAATAAAGAAATTCATTGTCCCATACCCACACAAAAAAACTTTCCCTGTGGCATATTTCATCAGTAAAATCTCAAATCAACTTGCCATTCCCGTAAGAAAAGGGCATTAGGAAAATATATTAAGGTGTTGTTAAAATGCAGGTGGGCTACAGGTGCTGTGGTGTCTACTGGCAGGGTCTTCCATCCCTCCCTGTTGAGCCTATCTGCATTTTCAGCCAAGCTCGAGTGTGACGTGGTGAAAACACACCGCAGAGCAGGCAGGATCCCAGTTTGCCATTGGAGCAGCTGTCAAAGAAAGCTTTGAGCTCGGAGAAAACCTGGGGAGGGGAAAGGTTTCCAGAAGGAAAAATGAATTAAATTCACTTTTATCATCAGGGTATGAATTGTTACTCTTTAGAAAGAAGGAGGAAATGGGACTGAATTGCGTATCAGAGACAGTCATACATTTAGAAGTTAAAATTCATATCCTGTCTGTTACTAACAACTTAAAGCCTTTAAATTGGAGCAGAGGCAGCCAGGACTGAGTTTTCAGCTTCTCTGTGCCAAAAATGCCCATTTCCTAGTGAATCCTGATACACGAACACCAAAGGTTGTAGCCTCTCAGATGTTACCCCTTGGAATAGATTTTTGCCCTAGAATGGTGGCTTCCAGGTAAATGAGCAGCCTCCCATTCATCACTCTCCCTTTCACCTTCATCACTGCTCCCAAAAGAAAACTGGCAAAATAAAACAGCATCACCTCCTGGAACTGACAACTGATGCCTGTGCCACATGCCGAAGCATCCAGTTATGATGTTTTCATTGCTGCTGAATAAAAGGCCAGTTTTAATTAATCTCTGATGCCTTCAAATCAAAGTTCAGTATTTGGTGTAAAAAGTTTTGGGGTTATTTTTTGCATAAATACCCTGTTCAGCTGCTGGCTGGAGCACACAGGAGCAGGCTGATCTAAAGCATCCATGTAACCCATCAATCTTGGGGAAATTGGAGGAGTTTTTAATAAGCTCTCAGTCACATTTGCAATGCAAGATTAACATCATTTCTGCATGACTTTGTTCAGTCTAAGTCCTGAAAGACTGATAACACCCAGAGCAGCTGTGGCTGAAGTTCCTACACTGGCCTGTCATTTAATGGACATTATACTAATTGCAGAGAAGAATTGTTCTGCTGGTTTTTAGGACACTGAAGCTGTTGTAACCACATGGATTGAGAACAAATCTCAAAAAATATAATTGAGAATAAATCTAAAAAAGAAGAAAATAAGAAAAGGTTCAGGTGCAGCTTCATTAAAATTGGAAACTTGAAACCAGCTCTGCCACAACAGAGATCCAGATCCAGCAGATCCAGCTTTCCAAACATGATGTTTTCTACAGATAGGCTGGCTGGGACAATCCTCTTTGTATGCAGTATCCTTTATTGTTCAGTATATGAGGCATGACTCATGATACATTACAACACAGAGTGATAGCCAGAGAAAATTGAGCTTCTGAAAGCTGAGATTAAAGGGGGAAAGGCACAGGAATAAATAACACAATAGACAGACAGGGCTGGAGCGTACAAATGAGATGTCTCAGAAGATGGTTTGGCCTGTCATAGTGGTAGTAGGCTATGGACATGCTTTATCTTCCTATCACCCTAAGGGAAGTGTGGGATAATTAACACAAGGGAAGTATGAGGCCTTTTGCTACCAAGTCCAGGCATCTTGGTACTTGAGGGGCAGAGGTTTGTGTATTTTGCAGTGTTCCCTTGGTTTTAGTCCTCTGATAAAGAGGAATGAAAATTTCACACTTGAAAAGGTATCTTTCAGTTCTTCCTATGTGTTTTGTATTTGTCAGGTGGTGTCTTTTATGGTGCCACGTGATTTCAAGAGCTACTTTTAACTACTACATCTCTTTTTTGCTTTAGTTCAAGGAAAAGCCAACATGTTCCTTCCAGTATTTCATACTCCTCCATACCTACAAATGCAACTGCTGAGCCTAGTACAGGAGCTGAGCAGAGCACACTTTACCACCTCTGCTGCTTCCTTTTGGGAACAGAAAAGATGGCACACGTGGTAACTGAAAGGAAAACAAAGAGAGGATAGAGAGATATCAGAGAGCAAGGAGAAGGACCAATCCTCTAAAACCAATCATCTCTTGCTGCTGTTCTGGCTGTGGAGATAAACACATGTTTAATATAATTATTGGTCCTTTCTCCCCCGGCCCCAGATGAAACTCTCAGTTGTAACATGCAGAAGCTGATGTTCGAAAAGGGAGGATAGTTTTAAATTAAATTAAAAGAAGACAATGACTTCATAATAACTTTTCCAGAGCATAAGCGTCCTTCCAGCAAAAAATTAATCTGATGTTATTATAAGAGCTGATAAGCTTCCACACCCAAATTGCCACAACACTGCACACTAAATCCGTGCAACCCATGGCTGTTATTCTTAGCTTTACTAGCCTTGCACTGTGCATGCCACTTGTCCTTTTGTTCTGCCTTTGCAGATTCAGAGGCTAGCAGCTGAAACACTTCTCAGAAATGCTGGGACATAGGTGCCCAGGGAAGTCATCTTGTATTGGCTCATCCTCCCACCTGACAGACCACAGAAAAGCCAACAGAAGAGATGATGTCATTCTTTGTGATTGAGAGTGCATATAGCACTTCTGCATCAATCACTCTTGAAACATCTGGGAGCAAGATAACACTGCCAATGGCCTCTGTTTTCCTGAAGAAAACAGTGGAATCCTAGAGGAGTAAATGAAATATCTATGCTTCATCCTAGCTTTTAAATGATGGTCTTCATCCCAAGTGAAGAGGGAGAAAAGAAAGGGGCAGAGACTGATGTATTTGGGAGAAAACCTAGATTTCAAGGCAACAAGTGATACATGACTGAAATATAATCGTTATAATTAGAAATTTTAAGTTGAATGCCAACATACACATTCCTTAAAGAAAAGCATACTGGATCCAGTGAAGCTCATCTATGCCCACCTAAGGTGGTGCTACAGCCAGGGTGAGGATAATGCTGTATATAGACTGTCATTAGAGGACAATGAGTTTCCAAGTCAGTTCTGTGTGAGGTGATACATCCTAGACAAAAGGATGCTAGCCCAAAGACACAATCAAATCCCTGTCTCTGTCTATGGAGTTGCACTCTTCTAGCGCAACAACATGAAAACAATTCAGTGTTAAACACTCTCCCTAGTTCTCTGATAAAGGATGCAATTGCTGATACTGAAGACAAGAAAGAGGAGTAGAAAACAATGAAATCAATATAGAATAAAAACAAAATGAAATGCTTAAAAATGGATTCTGGATTTTTCCTTAATGTCTTTAAGTTTCCTTTTTTTTTCTTTCCATGTTCTACACTTTAAAACTTGGAGCTCATGCTGAAGATAGCAGGGAAAGATCTAGGGCTGTCTGGACTGTGAGAAAGGAGTTTTCAGTATATGTTCAGTACAGCAGAAGCTGTGTTAAGAGCTGCCAATGTCAATGTTGAGGTTCCAATTCAGCACTAAATAAACAGCTCCAATCTTTCAGGAAAATCATGGCGAAAGGTACTCACAAAGAGCTGACCCATTCAAACACACTGTGTGCCGGCACCTGCAGACACAAGATCTCTTCCAGGTGATGGAGACAGTTTTTCCCATAACATAAAGAAATTGTAGACCTTCAGATCAGGACAGTCGCATCCTGAAACGCACTGAAAAAGTTATAAGCCCTACAGGTTTCCCACCAATGCAAAAGAAGCTTTAGCTGTAGGGATTCAAAAAGAAAGAGATCTTAAGATACATTAAACAGAAAAGAAAAGAAATATGTGTCCTGCTGTAAGAGAGGTTGTATTAACTGTGCAGGCAACATGGATAAGATGAACACCAGCTACAGAACTAGTTGGCAGTCTAGATGCTGAAAAACCCGGGGCTGGAAAAGGCATCAAAAATGATGCCAGACACATAAAAAAAGCCTTCCAGGCAGGTAGTTAATCAGAAGCTCATCAAGAGGATGCTTTCTGAGCAATTTGTTCACCTGGTGTTATTACTTTCAGGGAGCAAGGCCAAGGGCAGTGACAAGCTCTTTCATCTAAGAAAGACATAAAAAAGCACCAAGGACTCAAAGATAAATGAGACAAACTCAGATCAGAAATAAAGCCCATGTTTTGAGGAGCAAGGGTAAGTGACCAGTTGGGAAAGACATCAGAGGAATGGCAGAGTTTCAGTCCGAGAAAGAAATGGCTTACTTAGAAAATAATCTTCATTCTGCACTGAAGCTGCTAGCCTCAAGACAGCAGTAACCCTGCAAGACCAGAAATAACCCAGGAAATGTGGGAGATGGTGTAAGGGCCATGTCTGACCTTACCCTCTCTGAACTATTATTGAAAATCATTGTTATTAATCTGAATCATAAAATGGGAATGAAACACTGGAAATCTTTGAGAGGCCTTTCATTGTAAGTATCTTTGCACCAAGTTACTGTGTATACTTCAGAGAAACAAAAAGGTGCAATTGTGTTATCCAGGAGCAAGGACTGGAAATGATTTTAAGCTTTAAAAATGGCACTTACTTTTTCATAAGTGTTGCCCAATTGTTTGCAGCATTAGTCAGGGTTTTCAACTGCCTAATCACAGCTAATCTCAGCCTCAAAACCAGTTATTACTCAGCCAGCCACTGGGAAGGGAAGGGGAAGGTGTTGGTAGCACACAGATGTCAATGCAAAGCAATCCTAACAAAACCAGGGGAATCACAGGACTGTAAACCATATATATAATGTAAAACACATCTATATTAACTCTGGGGATTTCACCAATGCCAACATGGCTGACACATCAGAAGCATCCCTGTGTGCAGGTACATGCCTGCTCAACACACAGAGAGCTTCCCCAAAAGCCACTCTCCTAGATGGTGAGGGCAGCAAGCATTTGCAAAAGTAGCATGGAAGGGAAGTATTAAAAATTAACCCTTGTGCTCTCCTGTACCCTGAGGCACTGGTTTTATGGAGGAAAAGACAGTGGGCTTAGGCATGTTTCCTTGTTGGCCAGCCCTGTGCCATTCTTCGCACAAAGAAGTCTGACCCTGATTCTTCCAGAGATAAATCAGCCATCTGGTAGAAAGGTTGGGAAAGAAGTCATTTTGAAGAATCACACCATGAATTCCTATCCATTTCTTACAGGTGGACAGTTCAAGTGTGAGCAGATGTGCTGGTGTGTGTCTGCTGGGAATGACACAGAACATCCCTGATCAGTGCTCTGAAAGCAGCTTTCCCCCTCCTCTGCGTAATTACGTAATCTTTTAGCACGATCCTGGGAATTATCCTTTTTCCAGCATCCCATTTGACTTTGTTGTTGATGTCATGGAAAAAAAACAGTCAGTTGTTTACCAGAGCATTCGATTTCTTATCAGCAGATCTGGCTATGAATAATGATGCCACATATTAATATCATAGTAAGCCAGCTAATGGGCTACAGGCACCTAACAAACAACAGGATGAGAGAAGAAAAGGGCAGATTGGCAGGAGGCTGTTTGCCTTTGTGAGGGTTGAATTATAGAACTGGCCAGGCTTCAAAACTATGAATCATTAAGAACATGCACACAGCAGTTTTACATCAGTGAGCTCTATTGACTGTAGAGGAGCTAATATTGATCTACTAAACATATGGAGTGGGGAAGCAGGTCCCACATAGTTAAAAACATGGTTTCATGTCTGTCCTTTGAATTGTGTTGGTTCCCTGAACACCTGTGTGTTTCTGACATCATGACCAGACCTTTATCCAAAGCCTTTGAAATGAGAGATATTTCAGGTTCATAGTGACAGAAATCTTTGAAACACAACTGAACACAGCATGACCATGAGTTACCATACTTATCATAGCTTGTATCTCCCTTATCATCTTAACCCAGGTCATAATACCTTTCATTAACTGGCCCTTGCTTAGTAGTTGGGATTTATCTTTATTTGTACAAATGGGGCAAAACTATTTCCTTGCTGCTCTGCAGACATAACCACTGTAAACTTCCACATGAGCACAAGGAGCCACTGTTCTTCACTCCTGCAAGGAAGGAAGAATGAACATCTCAGACCATGAAGCTGTGCTGACCCCAGGGAAGGCAAGCCAGGCTATGATTGCTTTTCCAGCCATAAATAAACTTCACTGTCAGTTATAGGAAATGTAACAAATTAGCCCAGTGGCTGTTAGAGGCTACTTCATGGGGCAACAAGAAAAATCTTTAGCAGAAATTATACTGTCCTGGGTTCAGCAGCAGCAGCCATTTTTCTCTTTCTTAGTAGCTGGTGCAGTGCTGTGGTTTTGACTTTCAGCCTG
>JBAFWW010024936.1:0-15290 GCA_036873685.1 Agapornis canus
TGGAACTTGATGATCTTAAGGTCCTTTCCAACCCTAACTATTCTATGACTCTATGCTTTGTCCCTAACCTCTCCTTTGCATAGTTCAGAACTGTAAAGGAAAGTCAAAGCTACTTAATGGGACGTCATTCATCTTTGTGTTGTTGGTGTTCTGGAGTAGGTTGGGAGCAAAACTCAGCAAAACTTAGAGCAGGCCCTGAAGAAGAGTCATATCTAAGGACCATCTCAAAGATGAAAGCAAAAATCAGTGATCTTGTTTATCCCACATGTTCCTTAAGTTGTTTTTCTGACTACAAGCTGCTAGGCTTAAGTCTTTTGGCAGGATTCTACTGAAAGGTAATTTTTCAAATTATTTTACCTTTTTGTGTTATTTTACTGTCAGATGGTAAGAGGTAGTGTAACAAGAATAGCTTTGCTTTCAGAGTGTGCTATTGATCTGATTTTCAGCAAGTCTCAAACTGTAGTTATGTTTTTATTTTTTGCTTGCTCTGGAGCAAGATATTTTTGGTAGCATTTTTTTGTTTAGCTGAACACAGCCACTTGTTCTGAATAACAACAGCCTTAATAACAAATAGCAGTTATACAGCATCTTCCAGCAGATGATTTTTAGGAGTTTTAAGTACGTTATTTAGAACGTGTTCAGTCTTTCTTGAAGTTGAAAACATTTTTATATAAAATATATTTTTATATTTTTATTATTTTCTTTTATAAATGAGTAATGTAAACCAGCATAGCCACAAAGGGAAGGGAAGCTGTCATATTCCTTAGTGCTAGTATAACCACTGGGGTTGCACTTTGTTCTTTTTCTCAGTTTTGGTCTGTCATGATCCTGAAAGTTTATCTTACAAAGTCTTGCGCTATGGTAAAGGAGTAAACTGGATGGATTAAAGGAGAAGCTGATGATTACTTAAGGCAGATTCACCTTAGTATAAAAATAGCATTAAACTTCAGGTACTTGCTTTTTTCTTCATTCTCCATTTGCTTTGGGGGGAATTCTCTTTTACCCCAAAACACTTTCTGATTATTTCTCTTTCAAAAATCTCATTTTTCTAAACCAGTAATTATTTTTAACATGCAATTTATACATATACACATATACATATATATATATATATATATATATCTCCATGGATGAAGTGAAGGGAGGGGCAGGACTATTCCTGGTACCAAAAAAATTATAGTAAAAAAGAATTAAAAACTGTTTCTCACTTCTCTTTTGATCTCTGTGCTTAATCATATCACATTGCACTGGAGAAGAAAATGGTAGGGAAAGATCACAATCATTTACCTGATTTATTTATATATATATATATATATATATATAATATATATATATAAATATATATATAAATATAAATATTTATATGATTTATTTATTTATATATATATATATATATATCAAATTAATATCAATTTCTTGATTTAAGCCAGAGAAGAGCAAAAGATTAGAAAATCCCTGGTTTTGTTTCAGTTGAACAGTGTAGTTTGTTTTTCCTTTTGTTTGCCTTGGTCTAAACCATGATTTTCACTGATTTTGAAAGAAACAAAAATTCTGCTGAGAAGACTTGGATACATCCTTGTCCTCCTGATAAAATTCTTGCAAATTAGACTTTCAAAGTGAAATCCCTACTGAAAATGGGTTTTGCTTCAACGTAAGATTCTCAGTTTGGTGCTGTTTCAGCCACCTCTCAGCTCCCTCTCCCAGGCTGGATCAGAACACATCCTAAGATAGAGAAGGACATGTGATAGTGAAATTATTTGTGCTAGCGCACAAGATGGATAAATGGGCATGTCAGTAAAGATTTAGGGCTGCACTTCCCAAGTCGATGCTGAGGCAGGAAGATTAATGCATTTCTTGTTAAAACAAAAAAGATGTAATTAAGTAGGTAAAGAGAAAATATACTTGAGCATATTGTTCTACCTTTTAGTACCCACACTTCAATGGCATATTAAAAATCAATGGCGTATTAAAAATCTGAAAAGGAGTCAGAGAAAATCTACCAAATGAATTTTATAGTGAAAAGTCTAAGGAACTTACTTGGTTTGTTGAAGAGAAGGTTTGCTGATTTTGGTTGGGATAGAGTTAATTTTCTTCATAACAGCTAGTACGGAACTGTGTTTTGGGTTTGCACTGGAAACAGTGTTGATAACACAGGACTGTTTTCATTATTACTGAGCAGTGCTTACGCAGAGTCAAGGCCTTTTCTGCTTCTCACACCACCCCACAGCAAGTAGGCTGGGGGTGCACAAGAAGCTGGGAGGGGACACAGCTGGGACAGCTGGCCAAAGGGATGTTCCATATCATATGGTGTTATTCTTAGCATATAAAGCTGGAGGAAGAAGGAGGAAGGGAGGGTGTCCGGAGTGATGGTATTTGTCGTCCCAAGTAATGGTTAGGCATGATGGAGCCCTGGTTTCCTGGAGACGGCTGGAGATGGCTGCCCTGGAGATGGAGAAGTAGTGAATGAATTCCTCCTGCTTTACTTGTATGTGCAGCATTTGCTTTACCTATGAACCTGTCTTTACCTCAACCTATCAGTTTTCTCCTGTTACTCTTTTGATTCTCTCCACTGTGTCACCGGGAGTGGTAGGGAAATTAACCAAGTGGCTATGTGGGGCTTAGTTGCTGGCTGGGGTAAAACCACCACAGGAGGTTATGAGCTGATCTGATTGAATTGTGCAAGTGGATACACACTAGGATAGTTGTGTCTAGGGTGACCTCTAATAGGGAAGCACAACTACACTGAGTGGTTTGTAATAGACACAGTAAGTATTGCTTCCCCCAGTGATGTAAATTAGTTGGAAACATTTCAGTCAAGCTGTTGCAGGTTATTTTTTCCCCCCAAAAAAAATTTAGGCTCTGGTTGACCACAGAATTACTGGATTTCATAATAGGAGGGGCCCATGAATGAAATCCAGTGAATGAAATCGTCTCAGGAATTTTTTGGGAAGTAAGGTGTAATGGTTCCTCCTGGCTTAAAACAAATCTGTAAATTGCTGCAGGCATCACTTGTTTTATTCTGTGTGATTGTGAATACAGGCATGCAGAGAGAAATCATCCCCTTTTTCATTTACCATGCAAGCTTTAAAGCTCTGCTTTAAAAGGGGAACATTCAAGGGGAACATTCAACATTTGCACACCAAATGGCTCTGTATTATGCTTTGGGACTGGACATAAAAAAGCATGGAGAGACGTTTAACTGCTAGTGGCCAGAGACTCCCAAGTCCAGCACTCCAGCCCTGCAGCTGTTAACAAAAATAATTTGGAATTCACAAAAATAAGATTAGCTGAGCCTTAATTTCGAAAAAGAAAATTTGAAAGCTGAATTTATTAATATTTCACCTGTTTAAAGATTTAAAACTGTTTAAAAGATATAAAAACGTTAAAGATATCTGAGTGCCCTTTTAGTTGTCTTGTACTAAAAATGAATTAAGAGGTCCAAAACTGTCTCTCCTTTTTTTATTTTTCAAGTACTCTCTGTTATTTCAACAGCTCTTCATGGGTAGCTGTAGCATCTGATATCTTAGCAAGTGAATTGCAGCAAGATTTTTGTTTTGTTTTAAAATGCCTCCAGGCTGATTTCACTGAGTAGTAGTAGTGTGTGAAGGTCACAGATACCACAGCCACTGCTTTCCTTGGGGAGGCTAGAACTTGCTGCCAAACTGGTCAAGAGGCAGAGAGACAAAGGCAGTGAGAAGCTGCATTCGGAGAGATTTGTCTTCAGAATACAATGTAGTTATTGTAGTTTGGGAGCCATGTGGAAGGGAAGGGAGATATTAGTCCCTGTGGTGTGAATGCTTTCTTAGTAGATGATCGTCTTTTTGCACCTGGGGCAAGACATATATTCAGAATTTAAAAAAAAACCCAAAACAAACAACAAATCATGGACTCCAAGTGTGGTTGGGTTTGATTTCAATGAGAAACAGATTTTATGCTCTATGCAAATGTGCTATGTGCAAATACATTAAGGGAGCCTGTTAAACAACAAAATGTAATTGAAGCAACCCTTGGATAGACCACAGGATTATATTAAAAACCCCTGTAATGTCGTAAATCAGTTATTCTTTCTGTTCTAATTAAACATTCTCACAGTTCTCTGAATCAGCAGCTGGGCATTTGATAGAAGCCCTCTCCAGGTTTGGTTGAGCTCCAGGCCATTTATATCTTCCTGTTTATTTCTAACTCCAAAATGTTGTACATATCATAGATAGAGGTATGGGGAGGTGGTGTTAGGATAACTTCAGCCTCACTGTAGAGAAATACATCCCTGTGGGAACACGCTCTGTGCGGGTCAAGGAGACCTGATATACAGGGAGAATTTGAGGCATTCCTACAAGGAAAGGAAGTTGCACAATGTAGGATCATTTAGGTGGAAAAGACCCTTAAGGTAATTAAGTCAACCTAGCACTACCAAGCCCACCACTAAAGTGTGTCCCTTAGTTTTGCATCTACACATCTTTTAAATACCTCCATGCTGACTCTACTGCTTCCTGGGCAGCCTGTTCCAATGCTTTACAACCCTTTCAGTGACTAAATTCTTCCTGATATCCAATCTAAACCTCCTCTTGCACAACTTGAGGCCATTTCCTCTTGTTTTGTCGCTTGTTACCTGTGAAAGAAGACCAACGTGTATCTTGCTATGATCTCCTTTCCGGTAGATCTCCATTGGTAGAGCTGACCCAAATGTTCCTCGTGATACAAAAAAAGCAAGGAAATGTATAACAGTATAGCATTGATTTGAACAGTAAATTACCCTTAGCATTAGCCAATTGAGAAATATGTTCCCTGTTGAGGCAAAAGCAGCGCAAACGTGGAGAGAACAGATTTTACTAGTTTGCATTGGCCAACTGTACCAAGTGCCACATCACACTGTTAATGCTTCTGATTATGTGCTAGGCGTTTTAAGTATGTACTCTGCTGAGCATGTGTATTCAATTTTGACATTCTTTTAGTCATAATGATACATACATTTATGGTAGGAGGCTGTGTATATATGGCAGAATTTACAGTAAGTTTCATCATAGTAATTTTTCCACAGTGGTAGTGAGCTTGGCCTTCCTGACAACTGGAGCTCCAGCACAGGGGAGTTCATGGAGACCTTGTGATCTATTAGGATGTTGATATGTCTGATCTACAGGATATTTGTGCTCTTTGCCTACTTAAATAATAATAATAAGATTAGGTTAGATATAAGGAAGTATTCTTTAATGTGAGAGTGATGAGGTACTGGAATAGGTTGCCCAAAAAAGTGATAAATGTTCCATCCCTGGCAGTGTTCAAGGCCAGGTTGCACAGAACCTTGGGTGACATGGTCTAGTGTGAGGTGTCCCTGCCCATGGCAGAGGGGTTGGAAATAGTTGATCTTAAGGTCCTTTCCAATCCTAACTATTTTATGATTCTGTAATAACAATAATGGCACATAAAAAAAGTGGGATCCAATGGTTTAAAAAAAAATCCCAGAACTTAATTTAGATGCTGCTCCTGCACTGGTAATTTATATCTTCCACTGTTTTCTTCCTTTGATTGCTAGAGGGAAATATTGGATTATAGTATCAGTTTGTTCCACATATAGTTTAAAATTTTATCACAGTAAAACAACACAGTATGCTGTAGGGCAACTCTCGGGGTTTTTTTGGTTTTGGTTGTTGTTTAGGGTTTTTTTTTCATAAACTCCTTAATGCCCAGTGGTTAAGTGATACTCCATTAAATCTCTTATACCCACTTACCAGTATTCTATTTACAAATACTTGTCTAACAGACAACTCTGCATTTAACCCAAAAGTTGCATTGTGATGAGAGGTAACTGAACTGAGGGTATAAATTCCCAGTCACAATATTAAACTTCATTCAGATTTAAGATAATTCTGCTGTTATAAGAAGACAGAACTTTTGTGTGTAGATTTTTGTTGGAGCAGTAGGAATAGCATGTATGATACTTGCTTAGCATGCTTCAGTAGCCAAGCATATCAGAAAGAGAATGAAACCTAAGAAATCAGTTCATTAGTTAAAAATAGCAAACGTACATCAATGCACTATCATTAGCTAAAACGTGTAACTAGCAATGTAGTCCTGAATACTAGGCAAGCACATAAAGCTTCATCTCAGATAAGCATCTGGGTTTATCTCAACTTTTAAATCTGAGTTTGCAACTGAGCAAAAACTAATACAAATATTCTGGATTCCCAACATCCCAAAAAAGCAGCTTTTCTTGCAATGTGCTGTCACCTCATTTAAAAAGGATACCTACCTTTCTGTTTGCAGCAGCTTACCTCTTGACAGGATTAGTGCAATTTATATCCAAGGCTTACAAATTGGTACTTGTGCTGTCTGCTGTGGGTAAAAAGATCTTTTAAAATAACCAGAACTCCAGTTTCACTGAAAGGGGATTGTTCTTTGTTTTTTTTCTTTTTCATACACCTACTTTGATGTCTCTTGCAGCGTTATGGAAAATGTAAGCTTTTGGGTGGCATATTTTTGACAGGCAAGTTGATAGAAACCTCAGTAAGAATAGTATAAGTGGACACCTCATACTGTAAACTGTAAAGCATCATCATAATTCCTTTTTAAAGATAAATCCTTTTTCACAAACCTGTTTGTAGGGGTCACTAAACATGTGAATAGGGAAGTTTTAACTGAAATATTTACCAAAAGGCTTTTCAGAAAACCCTTGCCAAAAAGATACTTGTGAGGTAAGTGAGCTGAGGAAGGTAGTGAGGACAGAGAAAGACAAAACATTGTGAAAGATCTTAAAGAGACAGAAGGCAGACAATAAATGGTTGGTGAAATTCCATCTAGATAAATGTGAAGTCATGCACACACAAGGAAAATTTCATAGAACTTCACTTAGAAAGTAACTTGCTTTGAATTGGCCATTAACTCTTAGGAGTTTATAGTAGCGATTCCATGAAAACATCAGCTCAAGGTTCACTACTGATCCTCCTTGAGTGTTGTAAACGGTTCCTGTGTATGTCTTCAAAATACTTGATTGAATTTGTTAAATTGTGGAAGAATTAGGAAGGGCAACAAGGATGCCCAAAGGAATGGAACAGTTTCCATACACAGAATGACAGAGCAACAGAGATAACTTGTAATGTGGCACATGTCTTGTAAAATTGAGTTGTGTAGGACTACTTTTAAGCTGAAATAGTCATTTCTTGACGCAGCAGATTGCAGGCATTGAGTTCTAATGCAGACTACAAGTGATTTACATCTGTTCAAGGGGTGACTGCGCAAGAGAAAGTTACAGGGATTCGCCACATACACAGAAAATTTGGAAACTTTGGAAAATTGTTGGGGGAAAAATATGAAAATAATTGGGGGCAATGTGATGTATGTTTGTGCTGCTTCTGTTCTCAAGAACTACGTACGATTTAGGGGATAAAATGATAGGTTAGATGAAACTTCATTAATGTTTAGCAGTTCTATGCTTTTGGATTGTCTGTTGCAACATTTGTGTTAAGGTGCTTTGAAACTTGTCACCAGTCTCTGGTTGTAAAGCATTTCTCATGTTCACATGTTCTGACAGAAGTAGTGGTAGATTGCTGCTGAAACCTCTCCAGATTCTGTTAATCCTTGCTCACTTCAGTAGTTTGGGTAGTTTTAAGGAGACTTGTTGCAGAAAGATAATATCTTAAACTTTGTTGGAAAGGCATTTTTAAATTTAACTTTTTATTGGAGAAATTTAAATAGGAGAACAAGACTAGAGGTTGTTAAACTCAGTTATGGCTACCAGAGCACTGTGAATTGCTTTATTAATTTTCCTGTAGCATAAACTGTGTCGTGCAGATTTTTATTTGCATTTGTGGTAGCTGTTAGGTTCTGTTATTATTTTCCTAGATAGAACTAGTTTTTAAATACTGGTGCTCCCCACTGGGCAAAGTATACTGCATCATTTCCTAATGTGTACCTCAACAAATTGCTCTCCCTGTTTCCCACTCCTTCCCTCCCTCTCTGCAATGAAGAGGATAATTTTGTGTAGTGATCCGAGATCAGTTTACCCTGCAGCATTAACCTTCTAACAGAGAGATACTGTTTTATTTTTCCATCATGCTGTAATCCACCCCAGTCTCTGATATATTTAAAACCTATAAATTGTTAATGCTGCACTTCTTGAATTCTAATCATGGCCAGACTACCTGTGGGGCTCTGGTTTGGGAAGGATCATTAACCATTCCCCTGGGGATCCTGAGTGGTACTTCCTAGAGGCAGCATGAGCTGTATTATTTGTGTAGATTTTGCCCTTGTGCTGCTATCTGTTTGAAACTGGGACTTTATACATAGTCTGCATTGTATGGTTTCAAACTGCATTGCCTGACACAAGTGCTGTGGATTGTTCTCTGGAGTGCACAGAGGAATCATTGATCACTGCTTCTTTTTCCCCTTTTTTTTACACTGGACTGCAGACTCTAGTGGGTATTTTTGCTATTTCTTTTCACCGATTTCAGATACTTCAAATGGTTGAGGTACCTTTCAGCATTACTCTTTTCTTATAGATTATCTGATTTAACAATTAGCAATTAAATTGTAAAATGAAACATGCCTTCCATTTAAGAAAAAAGAAAAAACAAACCACAAACCAAGCAAAACAAAACTGTTCTCTAAAGATACAGCAATCTTTTCATATAGATTATAAATTTAATAATATATATTGACTGGCATATCTATTATAAAATGGATGCTTGAAAAACTTTTAATCTGCATGTATAATTGTAACACATTATTTAGGGTGATGCAATAAATGGTACAGGTAAGAAACAGAGTCTTTTGTTGTGTTTCAAGCTTTTAAACTTTGGACTATCTCTATATTTTAGAAACAGAGGAAACAGGAAATAAGGATATTTGGTTTTTTAGACTTTTATCACATTCATTGTAACAGCACTGTATTATTTAATAATTCAGTAGTTCATTATAGACAAGGTGGTTTTACTTTTGCAATTGTTTTAATATGATACCCCTGTGGCAATGAAATACAGTATTTAATGGCAAAAGCTGGTAAAAATAATATAATCTCTACAGAAAATTTATTTGCAATGACATTTACAAACCATGCATTTGGTTTAAAAGGAATGTAACAAGAAACCTATTTAGCTGTAGTACAAGAAAATTGTTAAGTAGGTGTTTAATGTTAGATAGTAGATTATTGGAGAATGTGTTCTTAGGCAAATAGGAAGTGGTATGTGTTTTCTTGAATTTGTGTATTTGTTCATGTGCACATATGCAAAGAAAATCCTCCTTGATTTTCTGAAAGCTTGAATGTGTACCAAGGGAAAATGACAGTCTTTATCCTCAGATTTAGAAAGTCTGGTTGCAGCTAAACTAAATCACTGTTATAATTCTTTAACTAAAGAATCAGTAACTCCAGCTTTTCTCTCTTTAATTCATAAGTCAGCTTAGTATCAAATATGTGATGTGTACCACCAAGATTAAACAGCCAGTTTTGGTTTCTACCAACAGTACTGTAAAGGATAAAAAAACCCCCATCACTCTGACTGCAAACCAAGCTTCAGGAAAATATAACTATAATAAATAGAACTATTTTCTCCTGAGTTGGTTTAAGAACAATGCTGAGAAATAAGCACTTACTTTTCTCATAGACTGCCATTTTTTGCCCTGTCCCTTTCAGAATCCAAATATGAATGGCAGAGCACATGCACACAGATGCTTATAGGATAATTTGGGTTAAAAGGGACCCCAGAGGTCATCTCATCTAACCTCCTCCTCAGAGCAGCCAGATATTCTATTTTATTTTAATTAAAAAAATATGTTTGAATCTTTTTAATTCAGGAAATTAATTTTAATCTGTACCCATGCCACATCAGGAAAAGCAACATACTATGCTCTAATTGTGGCCTCGACACAGTAGCAGTTATAACCTCTGTGCCATTAGCATCCAGTGCCATTCTCCAGCCCCTTCATTGTTAACAGCAGAGCTCTCTGCAGTCTTGAGGATGTTCTAAACTGGTGACCAACAAGAGTCCTGGCATTTAGCAAATAGGTAATCAGTTCCCAGTTCCTTAAAAAGTTCCATCAAATTTAGGATTTACCTGTTCAGAGCTTCACTTATCTCACATTTTTCAACAGTGTTAAAATGTTGTCTGAAGCATGGTAACTTCAGTATTCTTTCCTGCTGTAAACACTCTATGCATGGTCTTTCAAACTTTAGCCTTCCTATGGGCTATGTCACTCAGTTCCTCAAGGAAATATTTCGGGATTACAACCTTTTTACCCAGCAAATGGTGTTTCTAATGAAGTCTGCAGAGGACCTCTTCTCACAAAGGAGAGAATATTTTCCTTTCAGGGGACTCTGCAGTTCAGATGCAATAGTGGGGCCCTGCAGCTCAGAGGTTGTGCAGGGTTTGGGGGATGAGCTGTTAAGTAGCCTGGGGATGGCAGTAAAAATGGAGTTGCCTTTTCTTCATAAGCTCTGGCATGCTACCAATTCCCTAGCCTGTGTTAAATCTAATTATTATGAGGGCTGAAATCTGAAATTTTATTTCCTCCTGTTTATCTCAAAACCAACAGCAAAGCAAGAGAAAAAGCTTCCAGCAGAAAGTGTTATTTATTTATTTTTCTTCTGTACTGTGCATTGTCCTGAAGAGTTGTAAATTGATTATTGTTTCTTCTCCAGATGGATCCTGTGCAAAAAGCAGTCATAAACCATACATTTGGTGTGTCCATTCCCCCAAAGAAGAAACAAGTAATTTCCTGTAATGTCTGCCAGCTTCGCTTTAACTCGGATGTGAGTATTGGCTACTTTCATTCCATTTTTAATTTTGTTTTTTGTTTGGTGCATTAGGTGTAATTAATCTAAACCTCTTTTTCCCAAACAAATCATTCCAGCTCTGCCTACATTCCACTTAGCCTGCTGGCTGATATTTTGTCCACTCAGAGGTGGAAGTTCATAGATATACATTGCTCTCTAATTTTCTTGGATGGGTCTGGCACAATATCTAATGCCACATCCATTGACGATATCCTCTTGGACAGTCCAGTTGCCTTTAAAAGCTACTGCCATAAGAAAAGTAGAAATGTGGTTTATGATTGTGGTCATTTTGTTTATTTGTTGTTATTTGTTGTTTGGGTTTTTGGGGTGTTTTATGGGTTTTGTTGGGTTTTTTTTGTATGGGTTGGTTTGTTGTTTTTTTTTGGGGGGGGAGGATTTGTTTTTTTGTTTGATTTCTTTTTGTTGTAGTTTTGTTTGGTTGGTTTTTTGTAAAGAAGGGACAACGGACAGAAAAGCTTACCTGTAAGTTCTCCCTGTCATACCTGCTGTTTATTCAGAAGAAATATCTTTTTCCTGTTGTTCCTATGTCCTTGCTGCTGATGTTTTCCAATTTCTTAACAAAGTCACTCTTCTAGTAACTTTCATTTGTATTAAATACAGACACTGACTTCTACCTGTCCTTTTGAGTATTACAAAGTTCAAGGAAACAGGTGTAATTAAAAAAAATGCTTTTCAAAAGAGTGCACTGACTGATATTTACAATATACGTATGTATCAAATTAATGTTTTTCCTGAGTAGCTTGAAAATTAAAAAAATTCTAGAAAGCTATCTCTAAGAAAATTATGACCTTCAATACTTTATATATTTTACATATATATATTATTTATATGTATATTTATATTTTATATATTACTTATTCTTGGAGACTACTTACTAATGTCATTAGGATAATACCCCCCCCCCAAAAAAGCAATTCTCATATTTTTTGTTGTCAGAACACATCCATAAGTGATATGTTAATATCATATATTCTCCTATATATTCTCCTGTTATAATTGCAGTCTAAGAACTAGTTTGCAGGCACCTCTTCAAAGCCTTTGAGTATTTGGTGCTCCTACAGATTTACAGCAAAGCATCCATACCTATTACTCTGATTTTCTCTGCCTCTACCATTCCACTTTGAAGTATCTTGTAAAGTGGTTTCAGGAGTTTGGCTTTTCTGTCAAGGCTGGTAAGGATCTTGAAACGGTGCTGTCTTACCTTCAAATTAATTTCCAAATCTGTCATCTTTTGACTAGCTTACTAAACCTTCTTTGGAGTGACATTATCTACTTCGCTACCCAATTTCAAGTCATTATTTGAAATTTAGTTAACTTGTCTTTCCTCTTTAAGGTTAAGATTTAGGGTAAAAATATATGTGTGTGTATGTATATATATATATATATATATATCTTTCTGTTTAGATACTTAGACCAGATACCTGCTTTTACTGATTAAAACAAGGAACCAATGAAGTTTTTTAAAATTTCCCTTGGCTCCATGGATCTGAATCTTGCTTCTGAGCTGGATTTTACTTTGTCACCAGGGAGGCAGCTCAGCCTGTTCCTGCTCTCCCTCTGCTTCCTGAGGCCAGAGTCCCTCTGATGATGGGTCCTGCCCATAGGGGAGTTGCTCACTTTGTCTTCACTGACATTCGGGTAGATAAACAGGACTTCAACCAGATGGATTGAATCACAACTTAGTGACCTAAAAAAAGAAAAAGAGCTGAAATATTATGTGGGTTTCTACATCTTTTCTATTGCTTGCCAACCAAGCAATTCCTCTTACCTAGACTTACAAAGTAGCATAAAAAGTGTATATTGTATTCTGCTTTCAGTAGTGGCATCGCAAATCATGGGAGATCATAGCCTTGTTTTCTCTTCTGAAATGAGTGTGTTCTAACGGCATTGTGCTCTTTTCTTTATAAATGTGATCAATATGATCAGTTATAGTTACTAGCAAATATTATTGTCCTTTTGTAATGGGGGATTGTAAGAAAGAATAAAGCATCATGCTGGTGAGAAAATGCAGTTTCTTACTTTCTACAGCAGTTTGCTTTACAAGGACATTCACAAACAATCCAGACAGTTAATTTCAGAATGTACTGAGGTTCTAGTAGTGTTGTTAATAGCAAAAAATACTTGAATACAAATTTAAGTTTCACAAATATGATCACAACATACAGGAATATTTGGAAAATGAATTTACATAGTATAGCACTTCTGTTTTAAAAGCTTTCATCAGATTATTCAGCTTCTCCTGGGGATCTTTACATAAAATTTCAAATCTTCCCTCCCAGGTTCAGTCTTTTGACCTAAGGATCATTTACCTGAGCATGTGTTGCCTTTCTTTTTTTGCCTGGAGGTCTTATTTTATTGAGGTATTACTCCCACCATCCCCACCTCTCCTTAACCTGTGTTACAGTTTCACTGAGGTACTTCTAATGGCCTTTCAGCTAATCTCTGCAGACTGTTATAGTTCTTTCTGGGCTTGTTTCACAGAAATAAAAATCTGAAGTCTTTGCTTTTATTTTTGATTTTCATCCCTTTATAATGCAAAATTATGTTTAGGGTGTGGAATGGTCTTGACAATCCATCTTGAGTTTGCTGACTGGGAAAAAGGGAATCAGGTATTTGTGAGCCTTGTAATTGCTGAATCTTCCAGTGACTCAGTTGCACCATGTAATATCCTATGAACATATTGAGAGCCTTTCAAGTGGCATCAAACTGTGATAACCTGCATTAAAACCTTGAGCTATGTGACAGAATGAATTTGTAGTACAGCCACTTCACATTTGCAGTTTCTGCTGTCTGTACAGGGTTTACATGCTCTTTGTTGTTGATGGCAGTTTCATTCCTTTGAACTTCCTTTGACCTAAATTAGGAAAGAAAAATTCAAATTACAGAGGTAATCTATTTAAGTTTTCTTACTTTTGTTCTCCTAAATGAATTTCAGTTGCATGGTGTTTGAAGATTCCTTCCTGATTCTAGTAGTGCTTTATCTATTGAATGAGTAACATATGGGCCAGTGGATACTCATCTGTGAGAAGAAAATTGGTTTGCTTGCCTTCAGTCTTTTCATCAGTCCTTGGACACTCACTGGCCTGGATCAATAGGTGAAAACAATTCAGACTAGTCAATTTACAGTTGTCAAACCTCCCACTAAATTACAGTAAATTGCAAAGGTTTCAGTTTTCTTCTGCCATTGTGCCTGCACGTTTAGCTTTGGTGAGTGTGTTCTGGCATCAGATTTAGAGGCAGGGATCTGCAGCTATCTGCAGGAAGAGAAAATCTGATATCAGGGATGGAAGGAAATTTTAAAATAGGTTGTTTCCTATGTGGGAGTAAATGTATCTAATGTTGAAGTGATACCTTCTGTATTTTGAAAAAGTTCCTAGGATTATAATTTTTCTATTTTTTTTCCTACCATATTATAATTTGAGCAGTGTTTTCTAACTGAATTCTTCAGGATCTTCCAGTTTCCTGAACTTTGAAAACACTTTTTAAAGTACAACATGAAGAAAACATCTGTATACAGACTCTAAATTTGATCTAGTTATAGCCTGAGATGTTTACCTTCTTCCAAAAAAGAAATGATGTGTTTTGTCTCATATTCATAGATATTCACCATCATACTTTATCTGTCCTTTTCTAGAATTCATTAGCTGCAGTTTGGTCAGTTTGGAAGTTTTTTTTCTGCAAATAAATTCTGTCACAACCAGTTTGAGCACTCCTTCCAAAATCTGTCAACTTCAGGAGAAACTGTAGTGCAGAAGAGGTGATCCAAAGTCTTGAGAAACTGAAAAATTAAATGCCATCTTTGTGGAGCAAGACCAAACTAAAGTTGTTTCAATAGCCTGAACTTTGAGGTCATTGAATTGGAATTTTATTTGTAACAGTAGTATTGACCTGACAACAGCGATAACTGAGATTGCTTCAACAATGGAAGAGGACCTGCAGATCAGACAGGACACCTGAGGATATCCAAAATTATACTGGATTCCTGTTTCTAGAACTGAATCCTTGCTCATTCAGTTTGCCTTCTAGTCTCTCTTCTCTTTGCTCATTTTTGTTTTCTTTAGCATGGGCTGGGGAGAAGCAGGATTTAGTAAAGAGCAGAAACATTAAAAGAAATAGGAGATAATTAATTGACCTCAAGATTATGATACCAGAAAACTGGAAAATCAGTAGAGCTCTCAACAATTCAAAGGAAATGAGGAGGTAATAAAGAAAAGGGCTTTTTCCTGAGCTAATTTTTAATGATGATAGATACTAGAGTCAACCACTGTTGAATTAAGTTCAAAATCTCAATCTAGAAAGGAAAATGTTATGTGGATTAGTAGTTGATGAGATTGATTAGTCAGTATAGTCAATGAGATACTTATTCCAGACTGCATAAACTTTATTCTGTTTTGCAGAGGAATAGACTTCAAAACTAAAAAAAAAAAAAAAATAAAAAGCCACACCATCCATTAATACTTAAATTTGTTTCCATCTTTTCATAAAAGTATCTTTTAACATTATATAA